>VMOF01000035.1:21399742-21441790 GCA_011764245.1 Trialeurodes vaporariorum
AAAACGAACTGATCGGTGTATAATAAGTGTCCGCGGACGCCACCTTCTTGCTCGGGGGTTTTGGACTTGGCCTGGTGGCTACCGCCACTTATGATCGCATTTTTCAATTCACCGATGATTCCACCGGTTGAGAAAAGATTACACAGTTCCATTCAGTGTATGACTATAATGCACGGAAATGCTCGCATCTGTAATCTTTTCTCAATCGGTGGAGTCGTCGATGACTTTAAAAAACTTTTGCGGATATTTTAATCAATTAGCAGAGTTTTCACCGATTGAGAAGAGATTACAAACCAGCGTATTTTCGTGCATTTCAGTCATGCATTGAATTGAACTGTGTTATCTTTTCTCAACCGATGGAATCATCGGTGAATTGAAAAATGCTATTAATTATACGCAAAATGGCAGCCCTGATTACTTTTCTCAGCATAGAAAGCTACAATTAGATGGGACTCCCCAATTGTCACCCGCTCATTTGACCGCCATCTTGTAATTTGTCAAACGCATTTATCTAATTTGTGAGTGGATTTTAGAACTTTCTGGTGCTCTCAACGGAATTTTCAAGTGATGTGATATTCAAATCAACCCTCCGTATAGAGGGTTTTAGTAATGGCGACTGCCGGTGATGAGTGTTCCAAACAAAGCCAGTTTGTCTCTCTCGCTCTCACGTGACCCCCTATGTACTGCCATCTCACTCTAATTTCAAAAATCGTATACAGAGACTTATTTTGTGAAATTTTATGGCAGAAATGAATTTCTCGAGGCATTTTAATGCGATTTTGATAATGATATGTCGTAAAACAAGGCCCTGTAGGTATACGAATTTCGATATTAGAAAGAGATGGATATACATGGGGGTCACGGGAGAGTGAGTGAGATAGTTTGGAACGCTACGCGAGTTTTATCACAACCGATTGCGACCGATGGGTGCATTGTTGTGGATGTTGGCTAACCGTTGACTTCGCACTAAAACCGTCTATAGCGCTGTAGCAAAAGTTTGCAATCGACCCATTCGCTTTGTCGTTTTTGCAATATTTGTCTCCCTCAAACGTGCAGAGCGCTCGTTAAAACCGCGATGTCTAATACTTTCCTCACGAGCTTTGTCTTAAGTCTTGAGCAAGGATTTCAATTGTTCTCTCGGGCGATGCTCTCACAATGCTTGCACATGGATGCAGATACACGTGATGTAATTGATGTCTAAAAATAGGACGCCCCGTCACAGACTTGAAAGCAGCGCCGCACCCTGGATCAAAGCTTGGTTTTTTCCAGACTGGACTTATTTTGGAAATATTTTAGTTTTTTTTTTTTCTAAGAAATTTGTTTGTACTTCAAATGTATTATGAATATTCAGACGTACGCACTCGCATTGTCGATGAATTGAATAGTTTCGGTCGACTCATCAGTCTTTGGCTTTGTTAGGTAGACCACCCGCATTACACTTTAGATGAGTTTTAGAAGTGTCTCGCAGGTGCATGGTCTATCAGAGCTAAAATCTAAGGAGACGGTTGATATCACTTTTTTTTTTTTTTTTTTTTTTTTATTAATTTTTTTGGCTTTGTTCATTACGACACACGGCCATCCCAAGTCGTTTAGTATATTTTTCAGATAGATAGTTGGGATCACTGCTGGAGATCATTTCCCGGGAAGATTGAAGAGAGAAGAGGATAGGATAGACGAAAGAGAAGAGAAACATCCATGTCTATCCGGAGTGACACGATCTGAGACCATTAAATCTTGTCGCCCCGGCCGGGATCCGAACCCGGGACCTCTGGGTTAGTGGCTAGTTGCGCTAACCACCAGACCACGGAGGCCGACTTTCACTTATTTCGCCGACTGTAGAACCGTTCCAAAAGTGTAGGCGCACCTCTAGAGTCTAGTCCGATAATCTTTGGAACTGTTCAACTTTATTTCTCTTATTGCGTAATAAAAATAAATGGAATGAATTTTAGAGCTGGATTTCCATTGAGGAGCGCTTTAAAATTCAAAGGCAAAAGTTGCAGGCAAGTGTCTTTTTTCATTCGAACAAATGAAAATTGAAAATTTGCGAAAAATTATCGGTAAGCTGTGACTGCGCTTCTGAAAGAACTTTACCTTTCTCTTTTTTTGTCGTAAACATATACGTGTCAGTAAAAAACATAGGAAGGGGACAATGGCCATCATGCGACTATCATCCCTCGATGTTTTATGGAAGTTTATTTCTAGAAGAGAGGCCTGTGAAACATTGGGTGTAATCTTTCGAAGAAGTGTGTATTGCAACTATATTAGGATTTTTCTGGAAAAGCACACTCGATGTTTAATAGGCCTTTCTCTGAACCGTCTCATTGTTGATTTCGTTTCCTCTTGTTTTTCACGATATCCTAAAGATTCCATGTTTATGATCCACTGTGCGCCATGCCGCGCTTCCACCTTACAATTTCCTCCGCGTAACCCTCGCCAGACACCAGGCCGCGCGTCGCGTCACCCCATCACCCCCTCACCCCCTCACCTCCTTCCCCTGCATACACGTGAATACAGACTGCATTCCTCAGAAGTGGCGCTCTTTAATAAAACAAAAATTAAGTATGAAGTGATTCT
Source organism: Trialeurodes vaporariorum (assembly GCA_011764245.1). NCBI lineage: Eukaryota > Metazoa > Arthropoda > Insecta > Hemiptera > Aleyrodidae > Trialeurodes > Trialeurodes vaporariorum. Next base: position 21,402,317 of record VMOF01000035.1, read on the forward strand.
AGTTGGAGGTCGGTAGGTACTATGACCTTCAAAAGAAAGTACTCTCATCAAAGCGGGTCCTTTTGCTGCCCGTTATTTTTCAAAGAGTTTTAGATTTTTTTTGGCAGATTTACATAAGTGGCATTGCTATTAGACCCTGAAATACTTGAAAACTGCACACATCTTTGAAACTGGTCGACGCATGGGTGGAGCCAGCAATTTGGCAACTGCGGATTCTATCCATTTGAATGTATGAGAACTTTCGTTAAAAATCAATTCCCACTGGATTAAAGGGGCTCTTCCAAACTTTTGCTGTGAGCAAATGAATAGTATAGATACATTCTGATGTAGAAGAAACCAGCAAAAATCACGAAAATCACACTGAGAAAGTTTATAATTCATTAATAAACCTACATAACTACTTAAATGGCAAGCTCGTAATGACGGTTCGACGCAGGTATCAGGGGAGATTCCTATCTAATATGCCACTTTCTCTTTGGAAACACGAAGATGTGTCTAAATTTTAGATAGGAGTCTCCCATGATACCTGCGTCGAACCGCCATTAAGCTCGATTCTGATAGTGAATTTCGTGATTTTTTTGTGTACTCATCGTCATTTTTACAGGTTTTTTTGCAAGAATAAACTCTTCAATCCCGTGTAGCAAAAGTTCGCAAGAGCCCCATTACAATTTTTGATTTAACGCGTTAAGAAAGTGAGAAAGTGAGACAAAAAAACTAGATTAAGATCGTCCATACTGTCACACTTTGAGATACGACTTATGACATGTATCAGCTTTTCTGTCGCTATAGCTCGTTAGCACTGGCGCAACCAGGATATCTTCCATCTCTCTCATTTCCCATTTGAATGTATGAGTAGGAAAAGGACAGAAGGAGGGGGTTTTATCCCCTTGTCCATCCTTGTCTAACACACGTTTCTTAATGGAGAAAAGAGAGAGATGAAGAAACTCTCGGTGCGCTACTGCTCGTTAGTATAGTGCCCGCTACACATTTTGTCTCATTACCCATATACCCATTCGAATCATTGCTTTTAATTAATTGTGGCCATCTCTGGAAGAATGGTCATTTAAACATTAGGTGTCCCTTTCCGAGAAAATAAGCCTTACAATCTCTGCAGGATGTACCCAGATTAGCACACCCAGCATTTTATGAACCTTTTTTTTCCAGAGACGGTCTCAATTTTCTTGGCAAAAGTTCGTAACAGATGTACTAGCGGGGACAAAGATACCTGGCCAGGCGTTTTGGATATGCAATACGCAATGGCCAGGCGTTTTGGATATGCAATACGCGTCGCATGCTTGATACCACCCGCCAAGCACATCTAATCTTTCGTTATGATGAACTTAGCTGGGCTCTTCATTGTGTATCGGGCAGTGCAGAGAATGAATGAGGAATCGAGAGGAGGAGGAGGGGAGGGGGAGGGGGTGCATGGCGACTCGGTGCGGTGGCTGTTTACGTTGCATGAGGCTGTAAACAACTTTTCTTTTGTCAAACGAATTCTTCCAGCTTTTTCCTCTATTTCTCTCACTATTGCCGTTTGGCTGTTCGGCCGGGCCCAGGCGCGCGGCGCTGGCGATCATTGTCATCACAGTTGTCGTTTGAAGCGTGTTAAAGATAAAAAATGTCTCAAGCTCTAATTTTGATCGGCCATCGTGGGCTCCTCTTGGTTAAATATTTTCGTCATACTTAATAAAATGTTGATACCTCTTGCCTCTTGGCAGGGGCGTAGCTAGAGATTTTGATCCCCGGGACCGGCCTTTAAATGTTAACCCCCCCCCCCTCCCCCAGTGGTGGCTCGTGAAATGCGATATATCGATGTCCTCTCCATTTAAAACTATAGAAAAGTATCGATTTCTCGGGGGTCCAATTGCACCCCCTGACGATCGATACTTTTCTACAGTTTTAAATGGAGTAGCCATCGATATATCGCATTTTACGAGCCGCCACTGCCCCCCCCTTATAATTGCAAGCGAGGCATTACACAATCGTTAAACACCACCACCCACCCCCCCCAACCCTCATACCATTTTCATTTCTCTTTTTCTAATGTTTTGTGTATTGAATTTACTATTTTCTCTTAAATAATTTTACAGAATAATAAATTTCTGCTGCTTTTTAAGATACCATTGTAGATTAAAGGGAAATGAGCACCTACGGACAAAAAGAGCAAACAATTTAGGAGGAAAGTTACAGCCTATACTGACGAAGTGCATTGAAATACAGTCAACAAAGAGAGATAGAAACAAAGACGTGAATGAGTCAGTTTGGGAGTAAGGAACTTTACCCCGCCTTCTCAACTCTTATATGTTTAGATTTAAAATTCCAACTTCTTCCTCTACATGTCGTCATACCAACAAATAAACTGACAGAGCTATGGAAGGGGTATATTTTTCGAGAATTTGAGACAAGAGTTAGACTTTATATCAAGGGTTTTTGCTTTGGAAACAAAATGAAGTATTCAAAATTTGGGGGGGGGGGGCATAATTTTCGGAAAATGTCGAAAAGCTGGACCAACAATATTCCTATTTTCAAGAGAAATCGGTCGTTGCAAAATCAGGGCCTATATAACGGCATCTTTTCTTTTTATCGAAGTATCGAATTGAAAAGTAGAGGAGGGCATCAATAATGGCTTCTATAATGTATTTTCTTAACATTTAAAAAGAAATAGAAGAAAAGGCTTTCAACCTTCTTCCAATTTTCCTCCCCCTTTCCCCCTCCCCCTTTCCTCCCGTCTTTTTTCATATTTTCTTTACCTAGCCGCAGAAAATTATTCCCCCTCTCCCGAGACTTGATGCCCGGGGCGGGACGTCCCCCCTGGCTACGCCACTGCCTGTTGGCCATTTTTTTATTCCCTCCTTCACTATCTCAGGAAGTTATTTTAGTGTTTGAAAATTCAGAATTATGTCATATGCAGCAATTTCATAGTTTCAATAATCGAAGCTGTTGAAATGAAACAAAATAATCGCTGCGTTATATCGTAAGTAGTAGCGGCTCGTGAATGACGATACATATGTATATTCTGTATATAAATTCTCCATTTAAATACATGGAAAAAAATATTTTTAAGCGAAGCTCAAATGAATCTCTACGTAATCGCACGATACTTTTGCATAGATTCATAAAGGATAAAAATAGCTATCAATAATTGTTCACGAGCTGCCTCTGATCGATTGGCTCCAAACTATATTATTCAAAGTCGTGGATGTATTTTTTTTTTTTTTTTTTTTCATTTCTTCCGATTTATTTTGAAACGACATGATTTATACAGTAATTTAGGAAGAATATCACCAAATAAATGGGAAGCACGCCACCGGTAAAGAAATTAGAAAAAGAAAAAAAAAACCGACTGGGAGAAAGATCTTATTTCAGAGAGTTCGCCATATACCCAGAATTTCGATATTTTTCAAGAGAGGTGGAACGCATGACGTCAAACAATGTGGCTCTTGCACACTTTTGCTATAAGCAATTTAACATTCGATTCTGCTGTAAAAACTTCGAAAAAGAACAATGGCAGCACTAAAAACTTCCGAAATCCACTCTTAAACTCATATAAACGCTTTTATTTTCGAGGACGTAATGGTGGCCGAGGGCAGTAACAATGGGAGATTCCTATATTAATTTCGTCACTCTTTCTATGCTAACAAGGATGATTCACAGAGTAATTAGTCATCAGAGATCCGCGAAATTTTCATTCTGAAATGCCATTAGAATAAAAGTGAGGCCGAAAACTTAAGATTTCTTTCCAGAATTTATAGAAATAAATGAGTTTCAACACAAATCACACTCGTCCGCCATGTTGGGATATAGGACCACAGCGTTGCCTATTGGTGCCGTTAAATTCCAAACTTGCTTCCATTGGCTCTTATGGGAGTTTCCGTTCTAATTGTATTATTCTGTGGTATATAGGTTTGAATTTTGGAAATGCCAGGTTGGGCAATCCTGCAGTTTGATCAGATCCGTTTGAGCGCGTACGGAGCGCTTCATCCAATCAGGTGCATTGTTCATTTGTTCATTTTTGTCTCTCACCGTTGAGTCTCTCTTTTCGTCCTCACCCTGCGAAACGGGCACCAATTTTCGTGGTTAGGGTACTGCATCGGTGGCTTCCATCGTCGCCAAACAAGCAGTTTGGATGTGCGAGATAGTAAAATGCAAGAAAATAAAAGAACTCTGTGAGCCGAAAAGAAAGATGCATTTGGTTTTTAAGGATAGGTCTCATGATTCCGGAGGTGCGATTTTGACCCAAAACACATTGTTTGAATTTGACTTCTGCTGTGACTTTCTGTTGAGAAATGACGTCCACAAAACGCAAGATTTTGCGGAATTTTACACAAGTGTTTCTCCAGAATAAACCATTAGCAATGAAATAAAATAATAAAGAAAGCAAAGGAAGGAGTACACGGCTACATGAACCCTGCGTCGAGTTTGCACTGATCGAATTTTCTCACTTAACTTTGGGGTCATTCCGCGATTTCTTCCCAGATCTCGTGAAAGCTTTCAAGAAATTACAGCCCTTTACTTTTTTAATTTAACTGAAGTTTCTTTCATTTTTTCTTTTTATTTTTTCGTCAAGGGTTACTATTATATCTACCATGTCATAAAAAATAGGTTAATCTTAACTTTGTAGAAATCTGAGTTCCCAATTTTTAGGTTGTAGCTAGATAAGGGGGCTTCACTTTCAAATTTCCTCTTAAGAAGCCAAAATTGTCGACTATTTGGTCCCATTACAGTGCAATGAAGTCATTAATGGAACAGTGCAGAAAAATAAACCTAATGCTTACTGTTTTCTGACGAAGTTTCGGCCTCGTTACTCCCGATCTACTGACCTCAGACCCCTCTCTTAAAAAATGTTTGTCGCAGGAACGATTCAGCCCATTAGGTATAATCTCCAAATTTTAATACTACGAATGAGGCAGTTGCAAGGGTTTAAAAGTGTGTGTGTTTTAATGGAGAAAATTAAAGTAATTGATGAGCTGAAAACAAAAGTGCCTTTGGTTTTTTCCCAAGTGTCTCGGTTTTGGAGAAACACACGTGGAAAGTTGTAAAAAATCGTGAGCGTAGGGACGCCACTACGCGGAATTCCCATTTAAAACAATGTATTGGAGGCCAAAATCTCATCTCCGGAACAATGGGACTTAGAGAGAAACTAAAGGCATCTTTGTTTTTAGCTCATCAAGTATTTTCATTTTCATTACAAAACACATAACATTTCAGACACTTGCAACTGCCCCATTGGATAGCTAGTCTTATGAGCATTTGAATGCCATAAAATTGCTTTAGCCTCATTAGTTGTTATGATGGAAGATAGTCACGTGAAGAACAAACCCTATCCATTCCAATTAAAACATATGTCACTCATAGATGGTTCCTCTGCCAATTCATTATCAACACACAAACGAGTTGATTCTTTCACTATGCAACCAATTAAAAGTTGATATTCCTTTGTTTTATTGAATGAGAAATATCGAATGGGGATTAGTTTCTTCTGAAAGCCTTAAAAATGACATACAACTGAAATGAGAGAGGTTAAGTAAGATTGCATTTGTCCTATTATTTGTCCTATTATTTATTCACGGGCCGTAAATTCAATTCGTAAATTCTTTTATCGTCTCCATTTGGCGGGACATCACGCTAAAAGGGATGTGATAAAATGACCATTTAAAGAAAATAAATGGATAAATAAGTGAATAGATAGATAAATAAATAAAAAAATGGTTAGAGGTATCTAATAGAAAGATGAATAAATGAAGAAATAAAAAACCTAGACTCTGCATGCGTGGTGAAATTTTTATCATTACATTTTCGTTTATACGTTGCGTAATTGGGAGACATAGCTCTCGATACAATAAATTTTTCTTGGAAAATTAAGAAACTATGGCTTTCTGAAGAAAAATTAGTTTCCAAAATAACAGCCTTTCTTGGGTGGGGAGGGTTAAAAAAAAAAAAAAAAAAAAAAAAAAAAAAAAATCCTCTCTGAACGAATTTCTGCCCATCATGCCTTTGCCTAGCATCGTCTACTGTCCCCTTCAAAGTCATGAGTAGTGGCCTCAAATTCGCGAGCTTTGTTCTACAATTTACATGATATTTATAATTTCAATTGGATCAAGTTGTTGGTCTTTGCGAGCCTCTCTATCTTTTGCTTCGTTTGCTTTTTCTCTTTTGCTCTTTATTTTTTTGGAATTAAGTCCTTTAGATGAGAACGGTAGAAATGAAATACTGGGCCCGGCTCTCTTTAGTAGCAATGTTGAACGATTCAATGTGATATTTTGTTGTTCAGTAAATGACGGCCTTGAGTGTTACGAAATCGTGGGAGATTCAGAGTGAAGAGCTTAAAAACATTTTTCATGAAAAACGTTTTTAATCTAAAAAATCTTAGCTCATAAATTTCGTGAATTGCTGCATTATAGTGAAACTCTCAAGGCTCAAGAGGTCTCCTATGACTGGAGTTGTTTATTGAGGGAGCCGTAAGAATCATTCAATTATTCGACAACAACTGTTTTCTAGCAAGAAGAAAGGAAGAATAAGCCTCTTTCTCCCTTTTTAAAACCTTCTTTTTATGGGAGGAAAGCAGTGGTGGCTCGTGCAATTTGACAACAACGGATTCTCTCTGTTCAAACCTGTAAAATATTCAGTCTTCAGGAGATTCACCGAATCCCAGAAAAATCGATACTTTCGCATAGGTTTAAATGGCACGAAAACAGAGGTGCCAAATAGAACGAACCGCCACTGGCCACTGGAGGAAAGCAAGCGGAAGGTCAATGTCAATTATCAAAACGAGGAGACATTAACACACTATTTAGTAATACATACTAAAAATCTGTGAACATTCGTCCTCTTCATGAGGATTGGGGGGGGGGGGGGGTGTTGAGTCGTAACAAATTAAGAATAAGCAGATCCTCCAATAAAGTATTGCACTTTCAAATACACATGAAAGATGTCAATGCTATACGACCGAGAGTAAAATTTATAATTACAGCGCTTTATAAATAAGAGGCTTGAATAGAAAACACGAGCGCACAAGCAAGCATGAGGCTATGAGGCTATAAGGCTGTTGCTTTGAGCGTCCGAAAACCAAAACTGTCGAATTCGAAGGCAAAGAAAGGTTACCGCAGCAGTTTGACTGACTGATTTGATTTACAATCATATCTCGACACTCACGCCAATGCCTTCCTCCCTCCCCCACCACACTTGCACTGATTCCTCTGATTCCGGTCTCCAGCTCATTGAGTGTTGAACACAATGAAAGGTCCGGCCTTGCTCACGTAACAACGCATTGGCAGTGTTTGACGGGTGGTATCAAGCATGCGTTGCGTATTGCATATCCAGGCCATTGCGTATTGCATATCCAAAACGCCTGGCCAGGTATCTTTGTCCCCGCTAGTACGTATTTGAAAATGAAAAAAAAAAAGAATGTAAGCTGCCAACTCTTACTCGTTATAAAATAAGGAAGACACCTCATCCAAGTATACCTCACCGGCGGAGTTTATTGTCATTCTGCCGTCGTGAAGTACAATCAAGCTCAAGACAGAAGCGAATCAGGAAGCGGCATGAATTCTGATGAATTTATTAAAATATTCATTTTCTGGGAGTGGGAGTCATGACCGTTTCTGTTGAACATGCATAGTGTATACGCACACGAACGTTTTGCATTATTCAATGAATCGAGACAGTTTTAGACGAAAATTGGAAAAGTCTGTGTGCATTTGTGCAGTTACCTCTCCCTCCTACCCCACTCACGTCCTCTACACCCTGTTCCTTCGTTTTTCTTTCTCTCTCCCTCGTGGCGAACATGCAAAAACATGAGCGCGGGGACCGTTAACGACAAATAAAACATGAGTGACACGGAAAGCTGCTTATTTCGATGAATTTTGGACGTGCCCTTGTGAACATTTAAGATCCGATCGTATCCACAGTGTTGCCGCATTGCGATTAATAAGTACTGTTCTTCAGAGCTGCCGTTTTGCGTATAATCAATGCTATTTTTCTATTCACCGATGATTGAGAAAAGATTACACTGTTCAGTTCTGTGTATGACTGTAATGCACGAAAATACTCTGATCTGTAATCTTTCCTTAATTGGCGGAAACTCCGTTACTTACTTAAAATATCCTCAAGTTTTTTAAAGTCATCAACGACTCAACCGATTGAGAAAAGATTACAGATGCGCGTACTTTAGTTCATTATAGTAATAAACTGACCTGAACCGTGTAATCTTTTTTTCAATGCTGTTTTTCTGTTCACCGATGATTCCACCTGTTGAGAAAAAATTACACTGTTCAGTTCTGTGTATGACTGTAATGCACGAAAATACTCTGATCTGTAATCCTTCCTTAATTGGCGGAAACTCCGTTACTTAATTAAAATATCCTCAAGGTTTTCAAAGTCATCGACGACTCAACCGATTGAGAAAAGATTACAGATGCGAGTATTCTAGTTCATTACAGTAATAAACTGAACTGAACCGGTGTAATCATCGGTGAATAGAAAAATAGCATTGCTTGTACGCAAAACGGCAGCCCTGCTGTTCTTACACTGAAAAAACAGAAAAAAAGCTTTGGTAGCGATGACGAAACCTACCCTGTGTTAAAAGCAAATGAATTTAGTTGAGCCAACCAGAACTGCGGTTCACCCAGCGAAATCTCTTTTACTTGGGCATACAAAACCTTTGACTTTCTCTGCTAGTATTTTACTAAAGTCCAGGAGCTGGTGCAAGGGTCTTAAATTTGGTATTTTATATTTACATAGAGAATGAAAGTACTTGATGAGCTGAGAACCAAGGTGCGTTTGGTTTTTTCCTAGAAGTTTCCCAACTTCTGAGATACAATCGAGTAAAATTGCAAAAATCTTGACGTCATGTCACGACGCGGAATCCCCTTTTAAAACTATGTATTTTGGGTCAAAGTTCTCCGGAACTATGAAACTTCGTTAGAAACCAAATCCTCATTTTCAGCTCACCCTGTATTTTCATTTGCGTTTTAAAGAAACACTATAATTCAGACCCTTGGAAAAATACCTCAAGAAACTATACGCATTTTCCCATTTAGCTCAAAGTGTCTTTTTTTAATTTTCCGCCAAAGTTCGCAACATTGCAATATGCACATCAATTCACGAACCGTCTGTGTTTTCAATTCTGAACGTAAACACGCTGAGGTTTTGATTTTTTCGGGTGAGATTGTGTGAATTTGTTTCTTCCTACTTATCCAATTTCAATCCTTCGTTGTCATTTATAGCTCTTTAGCGGTTGTATTTCTATGTTTCAATTTTTTTGTCAAATTTTTTCTTAACTCAAAGATTTCACGTTCGACAGTATCGAATCGGCCAAACGGGCAAAGGAGGCTTTGGACGGAGCTGACATCTACGCCGGTTGCTGTACGCTTAAAGTTGAATTTGCAAAGGTAAGCCTTTTATATTTTATTTTCTCTCTCATTGTTTATATTTTATTTATTCATTTATTTATTTATTTATTCATTTGTTTTTTTTATTTATCTATTTATTTATCTATTTATTTATTTTATGTTTTCTTTTATACGCATGCGCATTTGTGTTTTTCATGTGTCAAGACAGGATTGATAGGGATGTGCTGTACCTGACTTAAAATAACCCCCCATCCCCCCCCCGGTAAGATTTTGGACCAAGTTGGCCAAATAATTGTTCACATTTTGGTTGTGCTGGTTGCATAACCGCGCCTTTCTCAGACCAGTTTAAAATATGTAGTAAGGCTTTTACAGACTAAATGGTGGATTCTTGATTATTTGTGCTCGTTTTGCTATTTCTCCTTGATCTTTGACTTGAAGGAAGGTATAATTTTATTGCCCTCTATGATTTTAAAAGAAATCTCTCTGCAAAATTTGAATGCATTTGGACCAATGGTTCAAAAAGTATACGGGGATACGGACAGACAAACGGACGCCATATGGTTATATTGAAATGTCAACGGTGGATATTCTTAAGAATGGTTCTCGGTATTAGGCATGCTGAATTAATGAGAGCCAATTATTCTATAACTATCATGATTAACTTAATCGTAATGGACCAAATATCAAACAAAATACCTTGAAAATCTCTGCGCCATCGCACTACTTTCTCAATTTTTCCAACTTTGTTCGAGTGTGAAAGTAAAAAAGAGGATTAGCTCAGCTTTGCTCGTCAGATGACGATCCGTAATCTTCACCTGAGACTGGTAGGGTCAAGCTACGAACCAAAGCAAGACTCCTCGCCTTTTCTCGAGGCTTTTTGTAAATGTCTATTGTGAGGTAGCATCTAGATAGATAGGATCCAAAAGTGTAAATAGAATCCAGCCGACGATCGAGAAAGTCGTTGGGGGAAAAAAAAAGTCCTCTAAGGTTGCATTCTGCTTTTTGCCGTTAGTCGAGATTGTCGTAAGTGCATAGCTCACTATCTTTCGTTTCCTCCGTTGGCTTTGAAAGAGGGTTAGACTTAGAGGAGCTTAGAGAGAGGTAGAAGAAAGAAAGAAAGAAAGAAAGAAAGAAAGAAAGAAAGAAAGAGAGAGAGAGAGAGAGAGAGAGAGAGAGAGAGAGAGAGAGAGAGAGAGAGAGAGAGAGAGAGAGAGAGAGAGGGCGTATAAGGTAGAAGAGGAATCAGCTCAGTGTTGACAGATTGGGAGATTAAAAAATACCTGCTTTTTTGTTTGAATAAAAGTTTATTATTTACTGATTTTTATTATTCACATTTTTTTCTTTTTAGTATCATATACGCCATTTGTGGAAGAAACGCTGCACTGTAATTAATACGTAACAGTCATAAACTCTTTCTGGCTTTTGTGCTGTATAATTCCATTCAAGATACCAGCGGATCGACCGTTTAATTTTTCCTAAAAACGATCGTTAAGCCTGCCTGTGAGTGACGCTATTGGTCTAGAATTGTAAGATTCGACTATTGCCGTAGTAACCATCATTAAATTGCCCCATTTTAACAACAACTCACGAGTAGCCTTATAATAGAGCTATTGCTAACGGGAAACTTAACGGCGGTTACCACAGCAACGGCCAAGTCTTACAAAGCTCGACCATGAATAGCGTCACTCATAGACGCAGGTTTAACCATCGGTTCTAGGAAATAGTAAATGTTCTGCCCTCTGGACGCTGAAACTCGTTTTCCTCTGGGAAAGAGATGGTGAGGTTTGAGGATTTTTCTTTCTAATAAAAATTGATAAAGGTATCCGAAAACCTGTTTCTTTTCCCATCCGATGCATTTCGATTGATTGGAATTTGACACTTTATCCGTTCGGTTCGAATTCCGATGGAGTCAGATGGATTTCATCTGATGCCCATCAATGAAGCGGCCCCCGAAGACCGATGAAACACATTGGTTAGGCCTTATTTGTTTACATCTGTGTTTAAAAATGGCGAATCCTAACCTCTCCAACCTTCATCGCACGAATTGGCATAAACGCTTCTATGGACTGATGAGCTGATATATTCAACCTATCTCAATCTAAGTTCCCAATGGATCAGTGCAGCAAATGGGAAAATAAACGCATCTTTAATCGGCGATAGCCATCAAGTCAAGTCCAAAAACGCACAGCAAGAGAGGTGACGTCTTTTTTATAAATCTAATTTCCGCTTTCCAGTTCCATAGCTTTCAATCTGTGTTGTAACTCGCATTGCGGCAACGTTGCATACTATCCATTTCAACTCTTGCTTATTCAAAAAATCGACCTGTTGGGCTGATTATAGAAACCCTCGAATTCGACCTGATGAACAGCTTTAAATGGAAAAATGCAACGGTGCTAGATAGAATGCTCAATGATAGGTACCAGTACTCCTTCATAACGGAGACAAATAGAGACGGGACTCCAAATGGCTGCAAAAGAGGCACGTTATACTCTCCAGTGGCGGCTCGTGCGATTTGGCAACAGTGTTTTTATCCCATTTAAATACATGGAAAACAATCGAAACTCGAGGAGGCTGCCAGCCTCCGCTTGAATCGATTTTTTACCTAAGTTCAAGTGGGAAAAATGCATGGTTGCCAAATCTCACGGGCCGCTACTGATACTCTCGCGGATTCAACAAAACAACAATCAACACCCTTCTGATGTCGCATAGTGTTGAATATGGTGAGCACCATCCTCTTCACTTCCCAGCTTATCCCAAAGATATTATACTATACAGATACGCAAATGTGAATGTAAAATGGGCTCAAAAATCAGGGGCAGGGTAGGCAACCTGTTAGCTTCACGATACAAACAAATATCAGCAGTTGTAGATTTGGAGGTTAGGTTATAAACAGTTAAAATCTACCTTGATAAACAGTGATTGTTTGTGTCGGAGAACATTGGCTATTTCATTTATCTCGCAGCAATTCCAAAACTTTGAACTTTTACAACAATCATCCTTCATTCCGTTTTGTCTTTCACAAATTAAATAATAGAAATTCCCTGTTCCTCGAAATATGTGTTTTCATTTCCCTCTTTTACTCGAAACTCAACGATAAATAATTGTTGGTCTCTGTCGAAGTTTCCCATTGTACAGTTTTTTAAAACTTTACTCATCAGGGACCAAATTAAGTTACAGCTTGACGTTCCTCCGAAAGACGTTGGATGGTGCGTACTTAAGTATTATTGCGTGTGGTTTATACCCTCCAAGTGCTCTCCGATCATTTTCGGGTAGGACCGTCAGGACGTATGATGTTTTGGTCCCAGAGAGTCCAAAGGTACTGATGACAATTCTTGGTGGAAGCTCATGAATTGGTATGGGTACCGTTTGCTTGGTAGGTTTTCCAGATATAAGGCGAGGGCTCCTAAATGACTTATTTCCTAACGACTAATTGTGAGGATCTTTTAATACTTTAACCCGCTGTCTACTTCCTTCCGTCTAGTCAGTCACCTAGCGTCATATTCATCTCATTCTAGGACTCACTTTAAGTCAACTGCATGAGCTGTTTTGAGAGCTGCACCCACAGTGGATATTTACTTATTTATTTATTTAGAATTTTATACGAATAGAGCTGTCTGAATTATACAACATACATACATTGAAACCGTATTTTACCTTGTGAAATACCTCCTCTAACTGGGAAGTAGCTTCTTTTTCACATAGAATGGTTGAGGTATCATCGTCAAATGAATAGGTTGGAAAATTTACAAAATCGGGTAAATCGTTTTTGAAGTTAATAAACAGAAGAGGACCTAAAATAGAGCCCTGAGTTAGGTCAAGAGCATCAGAGAATGTCAGACCAGACATCAAATTTATTTTTACCGATTGCTTTCTACCAACAAGGTAGGACTCAAAAAGCTTCATAGCAGCGTTATTTAATCTATAGACTCTCAGTTTTTTTAGAAGAAGTCGATGATTTATTAAATCAAAGGCCTTGGTTAGGTCAACATGCATGCTAAGAGCAATGCAGCGTTTTTCTACAACTTCATTTACATTATCTATTGCACTGCTTGAATGGTGGATTTTTTTTTTTCCTAAAACGAACATGCCGAGAGCTTAAAATATTATTGTTTTCAAAATAGTTGCTCAGCTGCTCATGCATAACTTTTTCAAAAATTTTTGAAAAAGTGTAGAGCACAGAAATGGGTCTATAGTTAAAGAGTGTAATTGCTTCTCGCCCATTTTAAATTGAGGTGTTATTTTAGCTATTTTTATGAAGTCAGGGAAGACACCATCCGCAAGGCAAGTATTGATCAGTTCTAACAATGACGGTATATTAAAACAACCAGCAGTAAAGAGATGTCAGTGGATTTAACAATTTTAAAGATGCAGTGAAATAATTACCTGATGAAGTTAAGGGAGAAAATCCTGCGATGAATTTAACTTTAATCTGATCAGTTTAGATGACATCTTGGCAGTAAGGATGGCATTTAAATGGAATCAGAATCAAAGATATAGAACAAATAACGTAATGAATCCACTGCTAACCCGAAGATGATGAGCAAATTGAGAAATAATCAAGTGCCTTCGAGGAAATTTAGTAAAGAGTCTTGATGGTGTAACGTAGAATTACTTAAACGGAATTGTCTCATGAACGAAAGCAATTAACAATCTTGATTGCTGCGCCGTAGACAGGATTATTCTTGAAATTATTGACCTGCTAAGAAATCCGCTGCCCTCACTTTCCAAGCAAGGAGGGGACACGACTATGATAACTGCAGTCTAAGACAAACAAGCCCCTTTAACCTTCAACATTACTTAAGGTGTTCAGTGCAACTCAAGAAAAGGAGAAAAAACAAAAGAATACTTAGGCTGCATTCAGAAACTTTACTTGAGATATACTTCACTTGACATCCCCTGAGAAATACTCAAAACAAAAGCGAGTTGAGTCGAGGTAGAGTGAGAAAAATAGGAATTCAAAAAGCTTGCAATCAACCGGCAGTTCTTGAGGAATCCTAAGTTTAGTTGAAGGTTTCTAATGAGTCACCTTCAATTTATCTCCTTCAGAATTGCCTTGAGTGCACAACTTTACGTGACCGAAGCGGCTCTGAACAGAAAGTTAGCGTATGAATCTTACTTGAACAACTCTTCAAACTTTCTCAAGAAATCTCAAGACCTTTATTCAAGATAAGTTTCTGAATTGCAAATTGAATCAGGAGGACTCAGTAAGTTCAAGTTAGGTCAGGTCTCTAAATTGCAACCTAAGTTAAGGAATGAAACATTCGTGTAGTAATGCATGTAGGAGACGCAGTTTCCGCTAAGGAAGGATTGATTATCACTCTGCAAATATCCACTGACAAATGGCAAGAAAACATGATGAAAGTAAGTGTTAAACCTTAAACAGCAACGATTTCCGAAAGTATTCATTATTCAAGGAGTCGAGAACTTAAACATTTAAGGCATGGATAAAAGTTTAGTTCCAGCGACTTGGAGGGTGAGGATAACTCAGGATAACTCCTCGCGAGGAGGTTTTAGGTTTGAACAAAAGATCACTGGATGATCAAATATCAAAATTAAGTTTCAGTAAGGCATTAAAAAAGCAAAATTGAGACAAAATGAAAAGTAGGACACTGAAAAAATTTGTAGAAGTTGATAAAAGCGAAATCACAACCGTTCGTTTAATAGTACGCATAAGGACTGTGATTAACCTTCAAATCGTCATTTGTTTGTATCGTGAAGCTAACAAGAAGCATACCCTCCCAGGCGCATTATGTACCCCGTTCAGGGCCCACTTTCCCCGCCCTAAGTATGCCACATTTGCGTATCTGTATAGTATAATATCTTTGGCTTATCCCCCCTGCCCTGTGTTTACCGAATGTCACCGTTCAACTCCGTGCGACATCAGACGGGTGTTGACTGTTGTTTTATTGAATCCGCGATAGTACAGTACTATGTGCCTCTAATCTGAACTATATATTTTAGCGTTTTGGACCGTCTCTATTTGTCTCTGAGTGATTCGCGCCGATGTTACCCAAATCGGCATTTTTTATATTCTCACGTTATAGCCTTCAAACCTGGCAACGATGAGAGAACTGGAAGTGAAAGATAAGGATGTTGTATATTACACTAGACTCGACTTCATACTTTTCCTTGCGCCGACATTCAACATACATCATGGATATCCGACCTACGCGCGATGAACGATGGAGCTCTCAGAGGAGGCGCCCGGCCCGCGGGAAATTATACCCGGCTTCGGTCCATAAAACTTGTCGCGAAACTCCGTGGAAATTTTCATTGACTTCTGGCAACCCAGGATGGATGCTCTCCATGGTTGCTAGATTTGGAAGAAAATTCGTTTGATTTTACATTGATTCAAATGCAGTTTGTGTCGATCTGTACCCACAATCTCATTTGGCAACATCGATGCTCTCTCTAGTCTTTCTTCGGGGCTCACTACCCGGCATTCTCACTCTCACTCTCGCACCTGTGAAAACTGCACTCTGCACGTGTCGCTCGAGAAAAGTAGGTAGTCGTAGTCGGGAACAACTTTTCTATAACCCCCTTCTCCCCTCCCCATCCTCGAACATGAAGGAAGAGTCCCCTTTTTCGGAATTTATTTAAATACAGGTATCATTGTGATAAATCTTCGTCCGGGTCCGGATTTATTGGATAAGAAACTCCGCGGGAACTCTTCTTTTGCTCTACCCGTGCCGCTCCTCTCAACAACGCCCCCCCCCCCACCCCCACTGCTCACATCCATCTATCGTATGTTTATCCGGCGAGGCGCTCGCTCGATTTTCTTCGCAATATTTTGATTCTCGATTTGTGATTCAAATCCTGTTTTTTTTTGTTTTTTTTTTTTTTTTTGTTTTTTTTTTTTTTTGTTTTTTTTTTAGGTGCCGTTTTATTATTGTTTTGACTATCATCATCATTCGCGTTCCATCAAAATGGAGCGATTTGATTTAATGTTATGGTGCCTTTTGTTTGGTGCACCCTTTTCCCAGTGCGCTTTTGACTCCCCCACATTGGGCCAAAACGTATATCATTCTGGACACCGTTAGTGCACTGAAAAGCTAACCCACGCTCTAAAGCTCTAGATTGTGCTTCGCAATTTTGTAATGAAAAAAGGATAGAAATAGATTATTTCACCCTTTTTTTATCCGTGCCTCACGTGAAACGCGTTGCTAAATTCAGCAGACTAATTGCGGTCGAATCCCCAAGCGGAAAAAAGTAGAGCCCAAGTGATTGGTGTCAGGTGACGAAGCTTGCCCATCATATTGTTTGTTTTGATAAACTTTTGTTTATTTTTTGACCCTATGAGTTAATAGTACAATCAGTCACGATAGCTGGTCAATCTCCAAAACCAGTGGCGAAGCGGCAACGTTTCATTTGATTGAAAACAACGGGAAGTATCGAAATATCTAAATATAGGTGATGACTGTCAAATTGTGAAGGTTTGAAGGAAAAAATAGTAAGTCACTAGTTAGCTCACTTCGCCACTGGCCAAACCCTCTGAACGTGAAAGTATTCGAACAGTGTTTCTACTAGGTTTTCTCTTTGGTCTTAAATTGCATCTTCTGAGGAGCGCATATTATCTCTGATGGGTCTTCCTCTCGAAAATTTTCTTAATTATCACAAGGTGTGAAGATACCTAGATAAAGTAACTCGGACAACCCTTCCATTACTAACAAATATATCAACACGGAATGTATGAAAACAAAATACTAATACTTTCCTTGTCCGGGCATTTCTATGTTTCCATCCTGTGTGCGCTAGTAGAAATATTTCTCTCTCTTCCTAACGCACCTACTAACGCAATTTACGTGTGAGCTCCTAGCTTATTTTTTTTTATGGCCTTTCATAGTATTGAGGATGACTTTCTGAGAGGTGCGACGGATGCGTTTTGGAGTGTTGAAAATTCCGGACGACTGACATTTTGAAAGGAGAAGAATTATGGTTGTTTGTAGATGATGCCAGTTCTTCGCCCGTTTGGAGAGTATTGAAGAGATGTTTGTGAAAGTTGCGATTTAGGAAAAGGTTTACCTTCGCTTGAGGCCGTTCGAGCGTATTTGAATCTTCGAGCTTGTCGCTTTCGTTTCTACTTTCTCGTTACTTTCTCTCAACTTCCAAAGTTAGAAATTGAGAAAGTATTGCGATGGCGTAGATGTCTGTCTGCCTCTATTCCAGTAGTGTAACTAGAATTCATTCTGTCTCTCTTTTTACTCATTTGAATGTACAGGTAGAAAAAGGATAGGAAGAGGGGATTGATCCCCCTTTCCTATCCTTTTCTAACTTACACATTTTAATGGACGAAGTGAGAGGAAGGTAATTTCTAGGTACGCCACTGCTCTATCCCATTATAGCTATTGAACCAATTGTCCATATGCATCCAAATTTTGTAGAGAAGTTGCATGAAGCCTGGAAAGCCGAAAACGATGAGTTTTGATTACTTTTTTCGCTGATTATTTGCCACTTTTTTTAAGATCTCACATTGGCGAGGCGTGCGATTTGGCAACTTTCCTTTTCCCCCCATTTAAACACATTAGAAAGGTCGAAATGCCTGGTCATCGCCGATGACATGAAGCGTTCGATTATTTTGGTGAATTTAAATGAAGACAATACATTGTTGCCAAATTTCACGCGTCGCCTCTGAGATCTCAGATCATAGTGCTTCGGCAACATCCGTGAAACTCCTAAGTGAGAGGTTTCTCGTGGCCTTAGCCCTTTTATGGCCAGGTTACGAAGACAAATCAATGTATGTAAGTAGTTAAGTATTCCTACACCACAGTGCTGGTTTTGCATACACAATTGATTGAAGGCGCTCCGGGAAACATTAGTTTTCAAATATTAACAATTTTAAGCCGCAATCAATGGGAATTAAAAAAAAAAAAAAAAAAAAAAAAAAAAAAAAAAACTGAAATTATGTGAGGCAGATCTATTTACAGAAACGAGTGTACTCGGGCGAGTCTGGCTCGGTATCGAAAGAATTAAATGAATAAAGACACATTTCGATTGTTCTGGAGCCAGTACCTGGTCGTTTATGGGACCCAGAATAAAACTTCGCCCCTTGCAAAAACGTGTGACTGACAAAGAGGTCAAATTGACCACCCCCTCCCCCCTTTTACGACTCCAATGTTTTAATGCTTCGTCTGTGCCTCTCCACGCTGTTTCGATGGAACGGAAAATGCATAGGGTGCAAAAAGAGTGAAAGAACCAAAAAATAAAGTTAAAAAAAAAGTTGGAGGGTACGTGGGTGAAGGGTGTGGGAGGAGGGGAGTGGGGAAATTAGATTCACATTCAACGGCTCAATCCGATTAAATTGCGAGGCGGTAAACTGAACGAGCAAAGAATGATGAGGGGAGACCCAGAGCAGCGGAGAAACAATCAAAAAGGGAAGGTCATGTCGCGGGGGGGGGATGAACGGGAGAAATGTCGGGCAGGTAGTAATTCCTCACCCCTTTCCCTTCTCTGTAGTTTCCCTCCTCCCCCCCCACCCATTCAATCTCCCTTCCACACCCTTGCCCCCAATTTTGCGAAAGGCCGGGGGAAGGGGTGATCTACGCTAGTCGCCTGCCCCTAGTTCCGCTGCCGCGGCTCGTCGGTAGTCTCATTAATATGATTCAGTATTCATGCCTGAAGTCGTGTAAGGTAAATAACGTTGACATTGTACAGCGGGTGGCATAGCGAGGCAGGCGGAGGGTTCGAAGGGCACCCGGTCCGGTTTGGTACCCGTGAGTGCAGGGAGTGCAGGGAGTGCAGGGACTGAGAGGAGGCCATAACTAGGTAACTCGAAAAGTCATCGGTTTCGGGATGGTTGATGAGTGTTGGCAAATATCCTCGAAACCCTGCGGACCTCTGCAGCGATCCCTCTTGAAAATCAGTTCGATCCCTGTACACTGCTGTGGCCCCAGGAAAAATCAACGAATCCCTTTTTAGTTAGTATGTTAATATTCTTGCTCCGCAGTGTTTATTTTGCCTACTTGGTCAATTGAAGGCGCTCGACGATATATTTTTCTTCCATCGTCAGTTTTGTTTATTGAAACCCATTTCTCATCATTCAATAAGTATGTTGCGCACTTTTGCCTTAGAGGCAAAAAAACTTGTTTCCATTGTAAAATGCCACGAGAAAACCGATAGGAACATCGAAAACTCTTGCAACTTCCTCTCTATTGGAGCCAATAACAATAAGTTGAGGGTCACTACAAAACGAATTAGAAAATCCCAATAATGGAGCGAAACGGCCGATTGTACAAGCAGAGCCATTAGTCCTGCGTCGACGATTCGACGCAACCTGCACTACACGTAAAATGAACGCTCTCTTATCTTTCTTTTCTTTCGTTCTCTCAAGACCGAGAGAGGTTCGGGCTACGTGTAGTGTGGGTTGCGTCGAATCGTCGACGCAGGACTAATGGCTCTGCTTGTACAATAGTTTGGTTCCGCGCCGGTGTTTTCAATTGTAGATTAATTAGTTTTGAAATTGTTGGAAAGTTGAAATCGTTTCAATTCACGATTACGAGGGAGGGGGAGCAAATTGAAGGCCATTGAAGGGGGGGGCTACCATAAGGTTCGTTACTCTAGCACTTTATGAAAATTAAATAAAAATAAATAAAAAAGTGCGCAACAGACACATTTTCAAAGTGTTCCGTCCGTGACTGGAATAATGGCCGTCTGTTAATTTTTCCCTACCAGCTGGTGCTTGAACGGTTGAAGTGGTCTATGTAAGCAGGTATTTTAAAAAAAAAAAAACTAGGCCAGCTCTTCCGAAAGAAATGAGTCTTGCGGTCACGTAATGATTCCTGCGGAAGAGCACAACCTCATGTTTAGTGGATCCTCATTCTCAGTTTTGAATCGGTGCTTGTGGATTGTAGCGTATAGCGAGGGGATCAGTCGCGAGTCCCATCGAAACCACGGAGCCATGCATTTTGAATCAGGTGAGCCGCGAGATGTGGAGGACCGGGAGGATTTGTAAAAGCCCGCGCGGAGTCTGCGGTCCGTTTCCGTGCATCGCATCGGTGCAATGAGCATCAGTCACCTGAGCTGAGCACGGTCGCTGCACGGAAGCTGAATCCGAGGCGAATGCGGAAGTGTGCCCGGTCGACAATTAATTATTCACGACCGTGGTGATGCGAGGGCTGTAGGACGTAGGTGTAAGGGGGAGGAGGGGCGCCAGGTTGGAGTTATTTTGTGTGAGTGTGAGAAGGCTGGACGGGGGGAGCGGATATCAGGTCGAGGTGAAGGGATAGGAGAAGTATTGTCCGCAATGAAAAACGAATTCAATCGCCACCTAAGAAGTTATAGGCTCTCGTCAGTCACCACTCACCACTGCGTCAAGCTCCCTAGATTACCGATGGAAAAGAGGAATATGTAGTAACTTCCCGTGCACCCCTCTCCTTCCCCACTCGAAAAGCTCTTGTAAATTTTTTTTTTTTTTTTTTTTTTTTTTTTTTTTTTTTTTTTTTTTTTTTTGCTTTGCTCAGGATCGTGCAATTTTGAAACAAAAATATTTGTTTTCATTTTTCATTGTATCAGCAGTGTCAGCCTGACTGGACGAAATTGTGCAATACTTTTTTTCATTTGAAATTGGTTTGAGTTTTTCTCTTTTTTCTTTGTAACAGCATGACTGTACAACATTGTTCAACTTTTTTTTTTCTTTTTCATACTTATCGTCAATTCATTTGAAATTGGTTTGAGGTGAAGGAGCAATAGTTTGATGAGTGGCTGTCAGGTGCAGAAATCTATGTAAGTGTATATTTTGGAAGGATTTACACGATACGCAAAAACTGAAGACACGACAGAAAAAAAGATTTTCTCACTCGTGCCCAGAGGCAAACAAAGCTTCCGTCCATGCTGCCTCTGACCCATTTATAGTTGTAGCTTGTCGATCGAAATTCATGAGCCGCCTATGAGATGAGATAATTTTGGCCCCGAAACGAGGTCGGAGTCGACCCATATTATTCAAATCCTCCGAGGATCATCCTTATCAAATCTTTGATTTCGTCAATTCAGTCTGTTTGCTGTGAGGCGAGGGCGAGATGAAGCTCTTGCTCCAGCTGTTCGTTTACACCCAGAGTTCGTGGTGTAAACAAACAGTTTGTCAGTCAATAATTATCAAGTAAATCTTACGTAGCTCTAGCAGGCTTAAGCAAGATTGCCAAAACGAACTTTCTCTCTATGTTTTCTATACGTTGAATGATTGAACTTGAATCCTTTTTAAAGCTGCTTGCTCCTTCCTTTCTCAGATTTCTCAGTTATGAAAGAAACATTAAAAAAATATCTTTGAAATGTGAATGCTCCTGAAAACTGTTTGCCAAAATGATATTTTCAAAATATTTCCGACAATTTTTTTTCTTTTTTTCTTTTTTTAAATTATCAAAACTTTGAACCTTTTACTGCATGAATTCTTTTTTATGCAACATGAGTTTATGACTAATTTTGATTCAAAATGAAAGAGGAAAACGCCAACAAAAAATCCTAGCAATTGTTTGTTGCATTAGTCAGAGACTTCTAAAGTAGCAAATCTTTTTTGAAGAATTATTTTTAAACTTTATTATTACACTTATTTCTGAAGGGATGCCACGTTGCAGTCAAGGGTTAAAATGTTTCCGAAATCATATTATGTCAGCTTGAAGGAGAATGTGCTCTGAAAAAAAACAGAACAAGCCGATTTGGTTGCGCCGACAAAATCTTTGGTAGAAAAATGACCCTGCCTTTATTAGATCTAAAAAGTAAAAAAAAAAAAAAAAAAAAAAAAAAAAAATAAAATAATAAAAATAAAATAAAATAGAATACTTGAATAGTGTACTGTATAGCTTGCCGGTAATGAAGGCCGCACAATTACTTCAGTTCAGCAGGCTAAATAGAAGGATAAATAAAATCGGAACTTGTTTTCTGAAAACAGCGACAGAATGGAGTGCTTAAAATCTAACTACCTCTTCAATCCTCTAATTTTAAGTCGTACTCGGCTGAAACTTTCGTGCTTTATGTTCTAAATTAGAGTATCTAATGGTTAAATTATCATTCAATTAACCATTTTGCTCTTATAGGAGCGA
This sequence comes from Trialeurodes vaporariorum, assembly GCA_011764245.1. Lineage (NCBI taxonomy): Eukaryota > Metazoa > Arthropoda > Insecta > Hemiptera > Aleyrodidae > Trialeurodes > Trialeurodes vaporariorum. The sequence goes on from VMOF01000035.1 coordinate 21,424,695, forward strand.
GCTAAACCCCCTCATAATAGCAGTAGCTATATTGGTGGACGATGGTGGAGGCGCCGCCGTAGTACCGGGTTGAGTGCCGAGGGAAATTTCACTAATAACACCCCACAGTTGCCAGTTTTAGTAAAATATCGCTAAATTTAGTTTCTTTATTTCTGTTAAATTTGATTATTCTTTGGCGATGTCTGGCAACTCCGATGATACCGCCCGACGCAGATGCCATCGGCCGTGTTCCCAGCTCTACACTGAAACATTTTCATTCAACGCAAAATTTGAATCAGTTAGCTCTCCCTCCCCTCCCCCCCTTCTCTCTCTCCTCTCCCCCTCCGCAATTATGCGAGGCAGTTTTCGCCCTCCTGCCCTTTCATCGTTCATTTCCTTCCCTTGCATCCTTCCACGATTTCAGAGCTTGATCGCTCTATTCTGTAGACGCGCGCTGTTCATTTAAACAACTGAGGTTAATCATCGAACGAAAATTAAATTGTCAGTCAGCATAAATCGATCTGCCGACTCTGCCATATGGGTATTACACGATCGATTTCCATGCGGCTGGAACCTTTCGTGTCCTGAACTTACCGCTGCGTTTACGTATGATCGAGTTGTTGTGGGGTCGAGAAAAAAATTAGGAAAGATACTCTGATATCATAACAAAATCAAAGGGATGGTAGAACCTCGGGTACACACGCCCCATTGACTTTAAAATTATCAATATTCCATGTAAATTGTCAAAGACAAAATTTATCTCATGGGCGCTTAGTAGTTATCCTGATTATTTGCCGGAATATTTGTTCATTTGTTTTTGTTGTTGTTGTTGTTGTTGTTGTTGTTGGTTTTTGCGGGAAGATAAGACGGTCAAAGAGTCTCGTGGAGGAAAAAAGAAGGTGAAACAGAAGAAGAAAAAGAAGAAGAAGATGATGAAGTAGGTGGGAAACTTAACGGTCCATGAGCTCATCTAGTTCTAACTGTTTGTCGGTTTTAGAATATAATGGATATGATAAGAAGTTGGAGACATTGAAGGTGCAACACAAAGGTGTCACTTTAAGGGGGAGAGAAGGAGAGGGTTTTAATAAAAGAAAGGACCGAAACGCCGGCAAATCCCATGGTCCACCGTTGAACTTAACCTTCGAATTCGTTCCTGCGGTCGGTCGGCTCCCTTCTAACTAATTCATAAAGCATCGAGACTTTATTCACTCTAGGTCTTATCTGACAGAGTTTTAACAACTTACTAGAAGCCGGGTCTTAACATTTTTGGTTCCATTGTGCTCTTACTGAAGAATTTTTCCTGCTTATTTAGACGCCACATTTGACAACCTAACGTCAAATACGATTCTGTTCAAGGGTTGGTGTAACGACGAGAAAGTGTAGATAGAGGGAGAACGAATGTTTATGTTTTAAAAAAATGGGAGGGGGGAGGAGGAGAGAAAGAGAGAGAGAGAGAGAGAGAGAGAGAGAGAGAGAGAGAGAGAGAGAGAGAGAGAGAGAGAGAGAGAGAGAGAGAGAGAGAGAAAGAGAAAGAGTAGGAGTGAGTCATTACCGGAGACACGATCGCGCTCGCTGTATGCGTTACGACCTAACATTTCTCTATAATGTTGCAACGTTCCCTGCCCCGGAAATAAAAGAAAATTATATGCAATTACGCCCGCTAAACTTTCTTGCACTTTCGATTAAATCAAGATAGGTAGGCCATAGATTCTTCCACCCGCCACTCTCCGTCTCGTCTCCCCTTCCCTCCTAGGTACTCTCTTCGCCCCCTCCCCCCGCCTAGGCGATATTTCCCTTATTTCATTTGTTTGCTCTATGCTAGAGCTCTGAGTCGTCTAAGTATACTAAGGTGGTCGTTTGGCGTTTGAAATTGTGATTTCCGCTCTCTAACCGGTCGGTCGGTGGAAATCATTTAGCGCCCTCACCCTTCGTGTTTCTGTCTCTCCCCCCAACCCTTCCCTACTCTTTCCTACCCTTTACAGTGTGATTAACCATAACTGCCCCGTCTGTGGTGGTGATCATATCTGTGGTCGCCAGATTGCAACGCTAGTCTCGCTCTCGCTCGTTTCTTTCCACCCTTACTGTTGAATTTTGTTTCCAGGTTTGATTGGACAATTCACAAGAGACGAAATAAATTTGTCCAATCCTCGGGAATCATTTGTGGTCCTTTTTCCTCTGATCGGAGTAAGAAACAGCCGCAGTAAGTCGGCCTCAGTGGTCTGGTGGTCAGCGCAACTGGCCACTAACCCAGAGGTCCCGAGTTCGAATCCCGGCCGAGGTGACAAGATTTGACGGTCTCAGATCTAGTCATCTCGGAAGGACTTGGATGTAACTAACACTCTAACTCTCTCTTTATCATCTTTCCTTCTTCTTCTCTCTTCCATTTCGTCTGTTGGGCCCTAGTTGGCGAAAGAGGACACTTAAACTTCCGGGGGGAAAAAAAAAACAGCCGAAGTACGAACGCTTCGGCGTGCATGTCCGCCAAATATTAGTATAGTGGATCTGTTACGACCTTTTACTGTTGGGCATTAGAGTATTGGTACAAGGACGAAAAAGTAACGACACGCGCCTTTAGACAGAACTAAAACTCAGTGTTTTTAAGAATATCAAGTAAAAAATACTCGCTGATGCCACCGATGCGCTGTGATGGAGTCTATTCTCCCTTCTTATCATCCGTACCATTTTGGAAACTGTTTGGGCGGTAGATTCAAGATGGACGTTTTAGTAGATCACAGGCACAAAAGCGGCAATTTAACTAATTCATGTGTGATTATTACTCTTTTAATGTGTCTGTAATTTTTGCCACCGATATCCTTCTTTATTCATGTGATCCACTGAGATGGTTTTCTCGAACTAGCCGCTCACTCAGTATTCAAAGTGAAGCATAAGAAACTAGCTGTGGCATTAGAAATTTACTATTATTGTTTGCTTTTCTTCAATTTAGGTTTGAATTTGTAGCAATTTTTAGTGAACTCGTCGTTATTTTTTCGTCTTTTAACTTTCTGATAATTGCTCAAAATTTGCTGCGAAAGCTCTCAAGAGTCCCATTCAAACTTCATATAATGGGTTTTTCACGAAAGTATCAACAAATTGATACAAGGAAATTGCAGTAATGCTAGTACAGAGACTCGCATGTTTTTCATTTCTTACTTTGTATTTTGTCGCAATTTAGGACTGCTATTGAAGATGGTTTCATGTCTTGTCAGGTCGTTTTTGCGATTAAAGTGCTGTGACATGTTGATTCTTTGAGGACTGCCGCCCTGTGAAATTAGTTTTCTCTTGGGATATAATGTGTTTTTCCTTCCGCTAAATGAGAGTAGAAATCGATGAATATAGGAGTTTAGTCGTTTCCAAAACGTGCTGTTTTAATTAAGGACATGGATGCAACAAAAAACTCTTTTATAACTAAAAGCCACTCTTGTTGAGAACGTCTCAATCGACTCATCACATTTTCCATCACTATATGAAGTATCTTATCAAATTATGTCTCAAGCCCGTATCGAAATCTTCAAATTGATACCAGATCAAGCCCACCACTATTCAAGTTATTATAACTTAAGTTTGTAAAAGTTTTTCTTAAATTATATCTTCCACGCTTGGAATGGCTCATACTATGTGCTTGTCAAAATTTAAAATTGCACACATACTGTTCTAACAATAAGAGAGAACTGAAGATCTCCTTGAACACTAAGCCCCTTTTTTACACTGTATTTGCCGTGTGATTATATCTGAATACTGAATAGGGACCCCGGACCCGGCATATGAATAGAGATCCCGAGCCACTTTGCAAAAACAGCGTAAGAAATGCATGGAAGTTATGGGGTTTCTATTTTGCGCGGCGAAGATGTACCATCTCAACAACGACTGTTGTTAGGTATATCTAAAGTATTTTGAACCCCCCTCCCCCCTTCCCGTGTTACATGCCCTCCCTCGTCGCTTGCTTCAGGTGCTTGTATTAATGTGTGCGAGCTCCCGGCTCAAAGTGGACGGAAACGTTTAAAACGTAGAATATCCAGAACTTCGTTGTTGTAAGTACTTACATAAGAGCAGAGGGCACATTTAAGAAGGTGTCTATCACAGGTCTCTCTCTCCTCTCTCTCTCTCTCTCTCTCTCTCTCTCTCTCTCTCTCTCTCTCTCTCTCCATCCATCACATTAAATGCATTTGTTGGAAAAGGATGTATGCGGGCATTGCCTTAGCCAGGAATTTGTCTTTCTCTCTTTTTGTCTATTTGATTGCATGGGTTAGGAAAGGACATACACATGGGCTGAAGTCACGTGACAACCTTTATCTCCATCTCTTTCTAACACATCCGTTCATATAGGGAAAGAGAGAGAAAGACAAATTCATGGCTACAGCCGTGAATGAAGGTTCTGAAGATGCGTGAAAGCCCACCCTTCTAATTGTTATTTTATGTTTTGTTTTAAACATAAAACTGCATTTACATGTCTGCAGAAAACGAGCTTTTTTTCATGTCCAGGAGAATCTTTGTGTCGGTGCTCTGTGCGGCTTTAGGGTCTGAGGCTATGCGTGTAATGGGCTCAAATTACGGTTCGTAAACATGCCTTAAAGGTGCAATGTATCATTGTGAGTCTCACGAGAGGACGTGGGGATCAAAATGAGTTGTGATCCAAGCAAGCACCAATCAAGAGAGAACAAAGGAGAAATATTTTTATGTGCCACACACGAGGATACGAGAGTATGTAGGATGGTGGGTGAAGGGCGAAGGGTTGGTCGGTGGTGGTTGGTTTTAATGACCTTGAGTGAATATATCGTCGACCGTTTTATGTTGCTGAAGCTCCGGGCCCTTCTCTTATCAACCGTCAAGCCCCGCGACCTGCGGTGCAATGGGTTTTTTGCACGATATCATACATTTTTTTCTCTTTTTCCCCCCTCCTTTTTTTTATATTTATTTTTTACAGATTTGCTATTACGAGACATACTTATAGTCGTACCACTGGGGTCAAAGATAAACCTGGCCTGGATGTATAACATGCAATGTACTTAATAAAAATATGTGTTGAATGGTAACTTGAACGTTGCGTATTGCTTACCATGGGTAGATATATTGGTTTGTTATAGTACTGTCGGTCGGAAAAGTCTTTGCACTCGTTTTTCAACCGGATCGGAAATTCCCAAGCCAGATGGACTTGACTTAGTTTGGCGCAGGACGGATCGTGTGGCTGGAGTGTGCTCTAAGCTTTGAAATGTTGAACACAACGAGACACACGTTGAATTATGAAAAACTCTGGACGAAACTTATTGGACCCATCATCCTTCCCTTTCAAGCAAAAATTTGAGAAGGTATTGTTGGCGGACGCTGAGGTTACGACCATGAAGCACATTGCATAACCCTGTCGTACGATCCGTCCGGGTCTAAACCGAGTCGGGTTCATATGACTTGGAAATTTCCGATCCTGTCGAAAAATGGTTGCAAGAACTTTACCGACTGAATACGCATTGGTGTCGCTGGTAAAGTTTGGAGGGGGGGGGGGGGGGCTCAATATTTTAACCTTTAATTTTCCCATTTATTAAGCCCTTTTCCGCTAATCTGGGAGGAGGGGGCTCGAGCCTTCAAATCCCCCCCACGCCACTGTATGCGTTAGTTTGTAAAGGACAGAAGTAGGGGAGAAGATCAAAGTGTCTGCGCCTTTCTTGTTATCCTTTTCTTAAACATGCGTTCGTATGTTCGGAGAGAGAGAGAGAGAGAGAGAGAGAGAGAGAGAGAGAGAGAGAGAGAGAGAGAGAGAGAGAGAGAGAGAGAGAGAGAGAGAGAGAGAGAGAGAGAGAGGGGGGGGGGAGAGAGAGAGAGAGAGAGGGGGGGGGGACGAATAAATGAAAAATTCGTTGATACGCTTTTTTCTCATCTCCCATGACACGTCACGAATGACAATCAAGAAGAAAACTAAGCAGATAAAATATCCTGCTATATTTTTAAGCGCTAGATTAAACGATTCAATCGGGTACATTATGCGACGTCAGAGAAACTTAAAAGTTCCATTTTCTCTGACGAGCTCTGAATTTAATTTGTAATGGAGACGTTTGGGCGGTAGAGAGTGGAGGAGGGGGAGGGGGAGAGGAAGTAATGCAAGGAGCCAAAGAGGCGCCGGGCTCCCGACGTCGCTTTGTTTTCTCTTTTCTGTCTCTTCTGAGAGAAGAAAAAAACTTCTATTCAAGTGCTTTTTAACTTAAGGCTAGACGTTGACTTGGTGGCAGCGAGAGGGAGGGAAGGGAGGGCTGGAATAACGGAAACGAAATTAGTTCAAAATGAATTCAACGCCGTTTTGAATTATTGTATTACACGCCGTCATGTCACGCAGTGAAACAAACTCGAACGTTTTCTGGACAAAAATTGTAAATCTTACGAGGACGGAGCAGCAATGCTGCCGTTTTGAGGACAATTTAGCGCAGTTCTGGCAAAGGTGCATTTCGTACATTTAAACTCCGTGTAAAATATCGATTTGAAGGAGTGTCCTGCGCATTTCCAATATTTCGAGCTTCTTCATGATATTAAGTGGACTGAATTCAACGTTGCTATATTGCACTGATTTAGGGAATCCCTAATTTTGATGGTGATTCCACCAATGAGGCTCTTGCAAACTTTTGCTGTGAGCAAATGAATAGTCCATTCTGATGTTAAAACCAGCAAAAATCACGAAAATCACACTGAGAAAGTTTAAAATTCAGTATTAAACCTACATAACTACATAAATGGCAAGATCGTAATGGCGGTTCGACGCAGGTATCATGGGAAATTCCTATCTAATATGCCACTTTCTCTTTGGAAACACAGAGATATGTCTCAATTTTGATAGGAATCTCCAATGATACCTGCGTCGAACCGCCACTAAGCTCGATTCTGAGAGTGAATTTCGTGATTTTTTAGTGTACTCATCGTCATTTTTACAAGTTTTTATGCAAGAATCAATTCTTCAATCCCGTGTAGCAAAAGTTCGAGAGCCCCATTGACAAAAAGATCACAGCTTTGACCGCTCCTGAAAATAAAATCATATGTTTCTATCGTGCACTTTCCTCCTTTAGTACTTAACTGTCTCTCTCTGTCAACCTGGATTTAAATGTCTTGCTCCACCGTGCGCTGCGTATTGCTTTATGACGCCGGACGCCGCGCCGGAGTTATAAGGAACCCACTGCTGTACCGCCGCGCCGCGCCACCACACCGCCTCACCCGTGCATAGCTCATAGCTCTCTCTGTTGATTGTTTACTCTGTTGACATCAACCGCCACCACCACCCACCCAATCCGACCATCGTTGCACCGACCGCGGTTTTGCAGCAGAGAGCACAAAACTCATACGTCACAAACGATATACAGTGGACCGGATCATTCAAATGTCTGGACATCGTTATCATAGAACTACATTCAAGATTACAAGAAAATGAGGCCATTTCAAACAACGGTTGTGCTCTTTATGAATAATCAGCATTGAGATTGAATGGAGACTCGTGTTCTAAGAGCGCATCTTTTGTTTTATGGGCCCTTCTTTCGGAAATGGCTTCAATTGACAAAGTTATGCCTTGTTAACTGTCCCACTTGGATAAAATAGTTTGGTAGCATCACTAAGCGGTTTATAGAAAAATAGCCCAGAGAAAGACATTAGTTGCAGGTAGTGGGTGTTTGTTCCTGCTTCTGATCAATAATTAAATCTTGCTTTTTTTCCTCCTCGTCATCCTACTTTTTAAAAAATACCTTTTCGAATTACAGAGTAATTGGTATTTATTCCGATTTCTTGCTGTTTGCTGGAAAGCTGTTTGCTTTCAGCAAAAAAATGTCAAGCTTCTTCACCGGATTATTGGGGGTGGGTGGGAGGGGATTGGGCCCCCTCCTTCCATCCCAAAATAAAAGTTTGAATACCAACAATTCAACGAAAATACCCCTTGGAAACATTGGGACGTGTGTATCACTAGAACAGTATCCTTCTAATCTCAAGTTATTCGTAATGTCAGGTTCAATTAATTCTTGTATTACCTTTAATACTTCCTGAAAGAAGGGATGAAGGCAATAATTATTCATCCAATAAAACCAGTATCATTGAGTTCGAAGGGGCTTTCTTCATTGTGAACTTAAACTTCTTATGTCCGAAAAAATCTGTTGTTCGACCCTGTGTGCGGCGCACAGTAAAAAACGATGAATTATGAGACAAATAGCTTTCTTGTAAGGCTGAATCTCAGTAATGTTTTCGACGGAACTCTGCCGTTGCACTATTCAGCTTCCTGAGTTGTTCGAAGTAAAATTTCCATTCCTTTACCTTGAAAGTGGTCCTGTGTGGACTTGAATGTTTTTGTAGGTATTTAATACTAAAGTGTTAGGTTAAATCGTTTTCTTTTGTCCGACCAGAAGAGAATGTCTTCTTTTGTTCTTGCGACCAAATTCTAAAGCAAGTTTAAGCATAATGATAAATGGTCCACACCAGACTATACTGAAACTTGGACGTAAGAAATTTGCCTTGATTTTCTATAAAGTGATGAAAAGGTTTCGACCAATTTCAAATTTGACCTTATGCATGCGGTTAAATTGGCAAAATGTGACGTTGCCACATTACACGCTACAAAACTGTACTCCCTCCTTAAAGTCCTCTAGTCTCACAACCCGAGTTACTTTTATAAAACCAAAGAAAATTTGGTTTCTAGTCACGAAATTGCCGAGAAGTTTTGGGTCGGTCTACGATCGAGCCCGTTTTTCAGATCGAAAAAAGCATTCGCCTTTTCAAGTTCCGCGCTATATTTGATTAAACTCTCGTTCGGAACAAACTGCGACGCTGACATTGCGGTGTTGGAAAGATTATTTGATTCGGTCAGCACTCGGCAGGGTATGAGAATGCTGGTTCACTTCTCCGGGATAGGAACGCATCAATCGGCAGATGAGAAAAATATGAGCCTTGAGGGAGGGAAAGAGCAATCTGGTCGCAAAGTCGAAAATAATAAAAAAAGAAGAAGAAAAAGTAGGGACGAACAAAAACGAGGCGCGAGTCCATTTTTATGCTGATGCGCAGCAGATCAAAAGGCAATTGAGAACATTGTCGAAACGAAGGCTCGTAAAAAAGGAGGTCTGCTTTTTCTGAAGAAATCCTCATTTTGCGCGAATGGTATTTTTTGGGAACGAGCACAACCGTGTGTTTAAAGCCCTTGCTTCAACAATGTTCTCAATTTATGTCTATGTAAGTTTATCGAAGCTGTCGAGTGTGAAAGTGCGGTCGTCGCTTTTTATCGGAAGACATTAATTTAAGCTCCTCCCGAACAACCTCACCATGAAACGAAAAGAAGGTTGACTTGAGAACTAAAATGATCGCTTGCTGAGATGCGCAGGGTGATTATGAACGGTCGAATCGTAATTGAATCGAGTCGATATCATAATATTAATGTATCATAGACTCTGATAGGAAAAGGCCTGAAATAAAAAAAATGAAAACCATGTCTCCTAAAAATAATACCACTTTCGAATCGACATAGACCCGATAATAGCACATCAATAGAAGCCACAATGATGGTCTTTTTAGCTGATGATGGGAGCAATCATTTAGGTCCAAACGTTCCATTATATGTTTATTTTTTAATTTTTACTTGTGATCCAATTCATATTTGTGTGCATTTTTGTATTGACTCGATCCAATCACGAGTTGAATGTCCGTTATCACCCTGTTGCGTAGACTGCAACGATGATAAGCCGGTAAGATGTAACAGCAGTATGTATATGAACGCCGCTCATAAAATAATCGCCCGCATACTCAAACCAAGAGGGTAGATGAATATTCCTATTCATCAGCATTTGTTTTTGCCTGTGTCATTGATTGAAGGCGCCTTCATTTCGGCGCGGCACTCGGTATTTAGATGTTGAGGTATTCACGCGACTGAAATTATTTTGATTGCTTTCTACTTCGGTGCGAACTCTCTGAACGACAGTGTCCAACTTCCCGCTTGCAATAAGCAACATCGCGGGCAGATAGTGCAGTTTTAGCCGACGCAGTACTAGGCATCACGGAAATCTATTAATTTTATTGTATCAGTTTAAATGATGTCAGGTGACACGACGAAGCGGACACCACGTCTATATAGCGGACATGAATGATCAACTAGGGCCTGGGCTTTGACAGTTTTGTCGAGCCACTTGACTACCTGCAAACGATAGAATTAATCAATGTCCTTGTCTTGGTGACTGACATTATACAAAATAATCAGCCTGCTATCGACATAGTATAACATGAAACGGCTAAAGCCCTGGGCAAAACTGAGGTAGAAATTCTTTTCGAAATGGTCACCACTTGTTCATCCCAAGTTAAATTCTCATTCAGGGTGAGACCCAGATTACGCGCAGAGTCCACAAGAAACGGCAATGCTTCGCCCATTAGCTTAAGGGGAGGAACAGACTGATATTTAATCTGAAATAACAAGCGAGGATATCCAATAAGCATCGCTTCAGTTTTTCGAACTTTTCTATGCACTGATCGCTAAGCCAAGTAGGTAAAGTCTTTATAGACCCCTTGATTTGATGTACCTACCTATAGACAGCTTTTTTTTTGCGTTTGAATCCCCTTCATACATAATTATTTTTGCATTTTTGGATGTTCAGTTGAGTTCCCCCCCCCCTCCACTTCCCACTCCTGTACGGATCAATTCCTTTTTTTTAGGTGTTGTTTATGGAGGATAAATATCAATTCATATCACAATTCTCGAGACGTCGTTGAATCTTGAGATTTTTCAGTCAATCTTGTATTCCTTGACTATATGACTATAAGTATGAGGAATGAGGATATGCTCGACGTCTCGAGGGTTTATTGCCGTCGACCCCCCCCCCCCCCCATAGCCCCCCTCCCGATCCCCCCTCCCGTCGGTGAGATGGTCGTTCTTCTGTCTTACTATCTCCTTTTCTTTTCGTTCCTCTTTCCCTGTGCCCTCTCCTTTGCTCTCACGCTCTCTCGCACGTATGTATATCTATGGATACTGAGCCATTGGGAATGAATATCCGTGCTTTAGTCCACTTTTATTACTCTCTCTCTCTCTCTCTCTCTCTCTCTCTCTCTCTCTCTCTCTCTCTCTCTCTCTCTCTCCGCTTGCGCGCGGTGGTGGTGTAATGTAATCTAAGGACAGCGCAGCGTTTTTCGCGTCTAGATCCGCCTGTGTTGCCAGGTTTGAGGTTAATAGCAGTATATTTTACGTTGAGTGTTATGAGATTTATATGGTCCAAAGCCGCATGCATATGACAACACCGCAGCAACGATGAGATCCGCCCGCGTCTACTTCTTCTTCTTTTTATTTTCCGCTCGACACATGTTTTTCACATCTTCACATAATTTTCCTTCTCACCCGGCCGTGCTTCATGTTTTTTTGTTTCATTGATGCTTCAGGCCATTTTCCGCAGCAGTGTTCTCTTTTGTTTAGTTTTGACCCTTTTCTCCCTCGCCCTCGCGTCTCGACGCTGAGATTATCAAGCTGGTTTATGTTTCAAGGTATCTAAATACACAGGACGTAAAACAATCGTAAAGCTTTTGTCGCAACTCTCTCATCTTGAAATTTTTGTAAATATGATATTTGTTTTTACGCCGACGGGTAAGTGAAACAATATCAAAATAAAGTCCTCTCTAACTGTCTACGCCATTCATGCACTTTGATAGGAAATGGAATTTTGATTCCAATTCTATTGAAACAACCACAATGGTTTTGGAGAATTTAAGCTGAGCTTCTATAAGTAGGGACTGTAGCTGACTGCAATACATACATATCTACCCTGGAGTAGGGTTGGCAAAAGCCCCTGGTCAATTTTTCACAGAAGTTTTAAAATTATTTGCTATCTTTATGTGGTTGTCCTCCCTTTCTTTCTTTGGTCGTTCGGGGAAAAAAGCAATTTAATGACACCCTGTAGGGTTCGATGAATCCACAACCGGCACGTTTTCTGTCCCCCTTTCAGAGAAACAGATCTCGATACCCACTAAAAAACCCTGGGTTTTTTCGCCCGGAAGCGGTAAGGCGCATTCCTTGGAGTGAGGTGCAAGGTGTTTGCGTATCCTAACTAAAGAGGGCTTGTCTCCCTTTGGGGGATTCTCAAGTTTCAATGTGGCTGTAACTATACGGAGAAAAATAATTCCTGTAATGTACACTTATTAAAACTGTGAGCTACTTTGATGTACAAAAACCGTCGCTATCCGTAAAGTTTGGAGCGACTAATTACTCACGAGCTGGATTTCCTTGTTTGAAAATCAAATTACCTGTGTTTGAAGCCTGGAAACCAGTTCATGTCAATTTTTGAACCTATGGTGCCCTCGGAAGTAAACGACTTTTGACGAGCCAAATCGAATTGGTTCAAAATTATTATTTATCGCTGCCGCATGCCTTATTGTAGCTCTTAAGTCTGGCGACCCACGGTTTTACCTTATAACTTACTCCGCTAATTTAGATGATTATCGGCGATTTTTTGTGCTTGGATCTGGACATCTATCGTGAGCATTAATCTTATCAGGAGCACCAAATCCCCATCTAATTACACGGATTCCTAATGCTCTGGATGGATGATTAGATCCAAGTAAGTTAATTTTTCTCTTAAGTCAGACGAAAGACTCTTTTCACCTTCGGCGACTCATAAATAATCGATAGTTATTATTGGAATCTCTGCTTGAGTATCGATTCCTAATTTAGACAATCGTCTAACGATCGATTCTTTCTTTTAGGTTTATTTGTTGTAGCGATGCATCCAAACTTTCGAAACACGACCGACGTTCGAGTACTCCAAGCGGACAAAAGTCTTTTTAAGAAGTTTCGTTCTCCCGTGTAATCTTATAAACCCTCCTCATCTTCCATTTTGCCCTCCCTTTCTAATCCCGCGTACCCTTTCTTTTCGGAGTTATCACGCCTCACGCTTTTATCAGGTCGAGCGACGCGGCATTCTCGAGAAGTTGCAAATCAGATTTCAGAAAAAGAAAAAGAGATACTGGAAGTTGATTCGCAAAGGAAGAGCTTTCAGAGCTAAGACGCCTTGAAATAAGTGCTCAATTCTCAATTTATCAGCAAGATGTCATTATTCAGTTAAAATCGCCTTCTTTTGTAACTTCGGCTTTCCCGGCGCACCGAATTTCCTAAGGGCCGTGTTTCTTATCTAAAGGGCAGTTGCGAGGGTCTGCATGTTGGTATTTTTTACAAAGAATTTTGGTGCTTTTTACTAAGCACTAGGTACTCACTGATCCGAAAACATCGATGTCTGGTCTCTAACCAGGTTTCAGAGCTCCGGAGATGCGATTTTCATTTTTTTTTTTTTTTTTTTTTTTTTTTTTTTTTTTTAATATGGGGTATAAATTTGACGTCACAAAATACACAATTTTTTTGCAACTTTAAACGAGTGTATTTGCGAAACCGGAACACTCACTGAAAAAACATCGTTTAGGTACAACTGAAGCAGCCTTTTTAAATAACTTCGTAGAGCAAAAGTTCTAGCTCTACCGGAGCAAGTTGCGGTTGTACCGAACCGAAGTTGTGCTTCGGCACAACCGCAACTTGCTCCGGTAGAGCTAGAACTTTTGCTTTGCGAAGCTATTTTAAAAGCTGGTGCGGTTGTAATTACCTAAACTTTGTTTTTTCAGTGCGCTTGAGAAAAATTCGCGAAGGCAATTTTGTTGACACACTGAGAGGAGATTAGCTTATGCGCAACGATATGTGAGCCAAGGTAACAGATTCTTGTGTTTGTACTATGGTACCGCCCGATCTTTCCGCCAAAAACCGCATTTACGTAGGGACGCGAGTCGTTAAAATTCGCAACAGCGAGGGATGTTTGCCTCCAAACCAAGGCGCTGCACGCCGTTGAGTTGACTCTGAAGCGACAGAACTCCGAAGCTGAATACCTAGAGGAAGTGAAGTGGCTCGGAATATAATTGCATCATCCATTTGACGAGCGTTGAACGAAATTCCCTTTGGCGGACTTTTTAATAATCTTCAGCCTCGTTTGGCGCCTACATTTCACGCGAATGCAACGTGCAGCGTGAATAAGCACTATGACTGCGGGTCTCGAATATACAGGGTGTAATTAAACTATGATACAGTAATTTTACCTCGTACTGTAGAAGACAAATAATACTTTTGCTCCCTTACAAACGTGCGCCCACAAATCCTCTCCCTGCACTTTTCAGGAGAGCGAAAAAAAAATTTGACTGACTCTTTGGATTTAATTACTTACTGATGTACCTTTTCTGTTGTTAGTTGACAACTGTTGAGAATTGGGCATTTTTACCGTCACCGATCGAAAGAGCCTAATTTTTCACACATAGGAATTGCTGGAAAAATCAACTTGTCTTTCCAACCTACGCCTACACGTCAGATGGACGACGCGACGGAACATTCAGAAATGTTGGTATGACGAACCGTTACATGACTTTGGTTTTTAATATCTATCCTTTTCTAATCCTCGTGTTTAAATGTGCGGAAAAAGAGAAAGACAGACCCTTTAATCCGCTTCTGGGTGGTATGAAGGGGGGTCACTGGGTCAGCTTGAAGAGGGCTCCGCTACCGCCTCTTGAGCTGTCGCCGAGAGCGCGTTCTCTCTCACCTTTCGGGTCGATTGTCTCGAGGTTCAAGCATCGTATCGTGTTGAAAAAACGCATTCGACGGATAATCATTATTTTGCTTTTTCCGATCCCCAGTCGTTGTTCCCTCGTCAGACTGTTCTGACGAGGTATGCCTTTGATTCTTCGATAGTCTGCGCCACCCCAGGAATAATGCCGTTAGACTTACTGAAAGAGCTTTTCAAGGCCACCAATGGATCTTAATCGAAAACCACTCAGCGGCCTGATAGTCTCCTTTTACATTAGACCGATAGTTAATACTCTGTATGAGTGATGCTATCGGCCGTTGCTATGGGAACCGTAGCTAAGTTTCCCGTTAGCGATAACTTTAGGAAAGCTGCTTTTGTTTAGCTGTTAAAACGGAGCAATTTAACTAAAGTTAACATGCCCACCGTCAAAACTCTTACAACTATAGACAAACGGCATAACTCATAGCATAGACAGTAATATTATCTATATCGGGTTATAGAAAAATTTAAAAAATCGGTCTATAGATCTTTATTCAGTTTGCCTACGTTGTTATTCGTAACTATTGTGAATGCTACTCCTGAAAGACCTGGAACCGACAATTGTTGAGCTTTTACGGTTTTACGGCATTCGTTGTTGCGTGAAAACCTAACCTCAATGATTTTTTTTTTTTTTTTTTTTTTTTGGCTTGTTCAATATGGCTTTTACTCCAATGGAGGAGCCTGCAGCCAACTGTAGACAGTCCTACTAACCTCAACTTTTGCGACCTTTACACCATTTTATTTACCGGCGGTCTAGACCTCTCGTATATGCTCAATTTGAGGTTATGTTTACATCGGATTCGCTCATCAATCATCTACGGAAGCTCAACATATCTTTTTGCTCAAGGGCCAAATAATATTTAGACTTATCGGCACTTAAGAGCGGTCATCGGCGGTCATTGTTTGCTTATGAGGGGTTTGAACTGGTAACAACCCCTTGTAAGTACGCTCTGTGCATCTATGAGGAGAATTGCGAGTTTCAAACATTATTAGGCCCCAATTAGGTATCTCCGCAACAAACAACAACCTTTGATGCCCGTTCAAAACAATAAAAAACACAGTGCCATTTTGGTACAGTCAAAAATGGTTCCGTTGATCGGTGGAAGAGCTTTTACTGCCCGCAAACGAGGATCAATATTTTTCGGTCCCTTGAAGGAAAAACAACAGTAACAAATAGATAGTTATTAAACATTCAGGTCTTTAGCTCGAAAGGGTTGGGGAGGGGATCAAGGCGGAATTTTCGGGCGTTTGCTTATTAAACGGGGGAGGGGGGGTCATTGACCCGCAGAATACGTTGTAAAAAGACCAACCTATATTTTTGTCACACCCTGTGTGTAGAATACCCTGCACCCTCCCTTTATCGGCTTCATCATACTGTACGCACTACGGTTTCATAAATTGTGGCTGCTGTAAAGCCGCGCGGCCTAATTAAGACTATGAATCCCTTCTCCCTTCTTGCTTTGTCGTTCGCGCAAGCATAATAATCGATTTGGCCACTTTGAATGCGCCTAATCTCGGATCGCGCGATTTACGCTGCGGATGAGAAGCATGCTAGCACGCGATTTCGGCACACAAAGCGACTTGCGCACGGTGAGAAATTATAATCGACTCGGTGGTCAGAAACAAGGAAGTTGTGTGTAATCACCAAAAATGTTTGGTTTCTTTACTTTCAGAGCCACGTTTTAAACTCTTTTGTCACATTTTAAAGCTGAGATTAAGCAAAGTGGACAGTGTTCAATTTAACCTCTAAGCTTTTAAACGGGATTTGTTGAACTTTCTGATTTTTTTACCGCCAAGTCAGTTGTTTTTTCCCACTGTGTAGCGTTGTCTAATATACCTTCTTTCTCATGTGAGTAGTAATAGGGGCGGTTGGGCCCGGTGACCATTAATGACCTAATTTCCAGGAATTTTTCGCGCGTATTTTCGGTGGACTAATTACCCTAATTAATTACTGCCACTTGATCACACCTGACCTAACATCATCTTCTTGGACGACACATTGTCGCTACCCCTCGCCCCTTCCTCCGACGGCCGATACACCGTTGCATCCCCGCACCCCCGCAACCTATACTCCGTGGCGCGTGCTATGATTTTCTCCCCTACCCCCGCCCCCATACTGGTGGTTGATTCACCGTTATGTTTCCTACCCGCATTCCTTATTACTCACTGCAAACCACTGAATGAGTTTTCTTTTACCTCACCCCTCCAACCTAACACCTTCATGGTGCGTAATGAGCGCTCTCCTCTCCCATTCCTCTTTCCACCTCCTTTGCAGCGTTGCACATTATGAAACTCTGCAGCCCTTTCCGATTCATCATTGTCCTTGGTGACTACAGATTAACAATGCGTTGCTTTGCGTGAAAGGCCAAGGCAAGCATTTAAGGCTTATCCTTGTTTAATGTAGCGATTTTTAATACGCAGCCCAGCCAGACCTTGAAATGCACACGCAGTTGGTAATGATTCAAACCGTTGTTTCACAAGGAGGAAACAGACCCAAGTCTTTTGATTAAGACAATGTAAACTACAAGATGAGCATAATTTGGAATTTTCACT
>VMOF01000035.1:21442290-21519790 GCA_011764245.1 Trialeurodes vaporariorum
GAGAGAGAGAGAGAGAGAGAGAGAGAGAGAGAGAGAGAGAGAGAGAGAGAGAGAGAGAGAGAGAGACAGAGAGAGAGAGGGAGGGAGGGAGAGAGAGAGGGGGAGAGAGAGGAGGGAGGAGAGAGTGATAGAGGTAAAATAGGTAAGAGAAAGAGAGAGAGGAGGGAAGGAGAGAGATAGAGGTAAAATAGGTAAGAGAGAGAGAGAGAGAGAGAGAGAGAGAGAGAGAGAGAGAGAGAGAGAGAGAGAGGGGAGGGAGGGAGGGAGGGAGGGAGGGAGAGATAGAGGTAAAATAGGTAAGAGAGAGAGAGAGAGAGAGAGAGAGAGAGAGAGAGAGAGAGAGAGAGAGAGAGAGAGGGAGAGAGAGAGACTCCCCGGATGGCAACGAAACAGCGCCTAAAAGATTATGCGTTTTGACGTCTATGACGAAGACAAGGATTCCCTGAAACGCGTCAACTATTGACCTATGCATGCGTCACGCTGTTCTAGGGTTTGGCTTATATCCTTGTATGTAGAGAACTTAGATAAGTGAAACCATAAGCGCCGCCATTGGATGCGTTTCAGCACATTTGTTTACATTCCGAGGGCCGTTGTTGTGTTTTGGTCCAATGAGAAGATTACAGTGCCGTAGAGTTTTTAAAGGAGTAATCTTTCACTGCTTTTGTACTCGAGTAATACCCCGTTTGCCCAACTCTGATTACAGGCAGGGCTGCCGTTTTGCGTATAATCAATGCTTTTTTTCTATTCACCGATGATTCCACCGGTTGAAAAAAGATTACACAGTTCAGTTCAGTGTATTACTGTAATGAACTAAAATAGTCGCATCTGTAATCTTTTCTCAACCGGTGGAGTCGTCGATGACTTTAAAAAACTTGCGGATATTTTAATTTATCAACGGAGTTTCCACCGATTAAGTAAAGATTACAGATCAGAGTATTTTCGTGCATTACAGTCATACACTGAACTGAACTGTGTAATCTTTTCTCAACCGGTGGAATCATCGGGGACTAGAAAAATAGCATTGATTCTACGCAAAACGGCAGCCCTGATTACAGGTTGCCTTGCCAGCTCTCGAGTCAGTTTCAAATCGCACCGAGCCTATAACCGCTCCCAACACTTATCCTCGCAATGTGTTCTAAAGCAGGGAGCAAAACTTATGGGTAATTACGCTTTTATATATTAGATGAGCAAACACAAAACAAATTAAGTATTACTTCATCACGACTGGGAGAAAAAAAGAAGAGACGAGAATGCTTTGACGGCACTCATTTTCATCTTCGAGAAGATCTTATTGATTAAAACACAAAGCGGAAAGAAAGCGTCGAGGCGGGAGAGAGAAAACAACACAACCAACCAAAAAAAAAAAAAACGGGAAAGGAAAAAAAAGGAGAGAGCCTGCATAAAAGTGGGGGATCAGCGGGGCGTAATGGGAGAAAATGGGGATTGAAGGGGGGCGGCATTAAGAAAGGAAAAACGGAAGTGTGAGAAAGGAGTGGTGCGGTGGCGGGGGGGGGGGGAGACTTGAAAATGATCGAGCCGCTGCGAACCTATTCTGCAAAGGCACACAGCTGCGGGGGTGCCAAGTCTGGCGGAATCGAGCCCGAGGGATTGAAAAAAGATGCTGCTACTGACCAGAGACAGTTCGTTAGTTCCGGTTCCGATACATTGATGACTCATGTCTCCTCCGTTGAAACCAACAGAAAAAATTATCATCAGGAGGGTTCAAGAACGGCTCAAACGGCGCAAACCATTTGAGTTGGTTCCAGATTTTTATTATAAAATCTGAGGGACGAGGGTAAAACTTAGAGTCCCTGTATATCAAAGAGTTTCGCCATACAGGGTATAGATTCTGATTGGCTGCTAGATCTTAGGCTGTCACGGAGCTCAAGGAGGCGTTCTGTGTTATTTTCCATAAGAAAACCGTTGGAACAAACCTACGAGGAGACGTACACGCCTCCTCGGTGAACGGAACCAATCAGAGTGGACGCCTCCTTCGACTTCTTCACGTGTCGAGCAGTGGCGTAGCGTGCAATATGGCAACGTTGTAACTGTGTCCATTTAAACTCATGAAAAAGATCGAGCTGTTGGGTGTTCGATGAACACCTACGCGTTCGACCTTTTACATGGGTGTAAACGGACACATTACAACGTTGCCACATTGCACGCTGCGCCACTGGTGTCGAGACTCTTTGATATCTAGTAAAACTTATTTTCTCCACTTCTCTCTCCTTCATCCTCAAGCCTCCTTCGCCTCCGCGGACTCCTCCTTCTTCTTCTTCATTCTTCACAAGGCGAGACCAACGAGTTATAGCGATAGAGAGGCTGATACATGTCTGTAGCGGCCCATGCTATTTGGCAACAGTGTTTTTATCCCATTTAAATACATGGAAAACAATCGAAAATCGAGGAGGCTGCCAGCCTCCGCTTGAATCGATTTATTACCTAAGTTTAAGTGGGAAAAATGCATGGTTGCCAAATCTCACGGGCCGCTACTGATACATGTTATGAGTTCTTACTTAAAGTATGACAGCACAGGCGATCTGAATTTGGTTTGTTTGCCTCACTTTTTATTTTAATCTTAAATCGAATGTTGTAGAACCAACCCACTGGAAAATAAATTGAAACGAAAGTGCAAGTGTTTAGGAGTGGCTATCTGGACACAGACTTTTTAGTACAACTATCCAGGTGGGAACATTTAGTTTGCTTCCATATAACGCGTCAATTTCTTTATCGTACAAATCCTTCCCAAAGAAACGTAGTTATATCGATTTCTGTGTCCAGATATAGCCACTCTAAAACACTTACACTTTTGTTTAAAACCAATTTCAAATTTCAAACGTATATTTCGCTATTTTTTTTTTTTTTTTAAAAAAAAAAATTTAAAGGTTAAAAAAAGTTAGGCAAACAAACCGAGCCAGAGTGAAAATGTCCCATAAATTTCCATCATGGTGGCTACCTCCGTGAAGTTTCAATAACACGCCATACAAATCCTCTCTACAGGGCTGCCGTTTTGCGTATAATCAATGCTATTTTTCTATTCACCGATGATTCCACCGGTTGAGAAAAGATTACACAGTTCCGTTCAGTTCATGACTGTGATGCACGAAAATACTCTGATCTGTAATCTTTCCTTAATCGGTGGAAACTCCGTTGATTAATTAAAATATCCGCAAGTTTTTTAAAGTCACCGACGACTCCACCGGTTGAGAAAAGCTTACAGATGCGAGTATTTTAGTTTATTACAGTCATGCTCTGAACTGCATTGTGTAATCTTTTCTCAACCGGTGGAATCATCGGTGAATGGAAAAATAGCATTGATTATACGCAAAACGACAGCCCTGCCTCTCTATCACTATAGATCGTTGGGCGAGACTCTTTGACATACATGGACTCTTTAGTAAGTTCTAGTCAAGGTGAGTCTGTGTCAATATTATCGAATTGCACCCTATGGTAACCAGTGTTGCCAGATTGGGGTGAAAAAGCCGTACGTTTTACGTTGCGATTTAAATGGGGGACGATACGGCTTTTTACCATCGATCTGGCAACACTGATGGTAACACTGTTCAAAACTATACTTTAAGAGACGCCTTTCTAGTTCAAGCAAATAGCGGCCGCGGTAAAGGCACTTCGTTCGGTTCACTTTGAAAAGTTTTTTGCGAGTAAATTATCTCTCCACGTTTTAAGTAGTTTATCGTCTCCTCGTGGCGTAGCTCATCCGAGTATCTCTGATCTTCGTCGCGGTCTATACATACATTATAGACTAACAGCATGTTTCATAACTGAAAATGGAAGGTACAGTGTTCCTGAAAATTTTAGTCGTAGCGCAGGGATCAAGAGTAGATGAATGGGGGGGGGGCTTAATTTTTTTAAGTTTTTTCCCTCTACCTCCATTTTCCAAAGTAAGAATTCCCTACCCCGATTTCGGATTAAGGGAAGAAGGTGTGGGGAGATGTAAGCTCGTTCAAGCCGTAATCACGCAACGCCCGTTCAAAACTTTTCTGGAGGTCTCATAAACTCGGGAATAGATACAAAGGGGCACAAAATAACGAATTTGGAGCCAAGACTCCTAAAAAATTCAATAAAGCCATGATTTGTTCGTCACTTTACGCTTAGTAACTTTATGACGATAAAGATGCCTTGTGAATTTCGGAATACGAAAGAAACAGTCCGACATACTGTTTTTAGGTTTCATTCTCATTGAGGTCTTCCAGGGAGATGAGTCTACTCTTTTGGCCGAGACGAGACGAGATAGCGGGAATGGGTCTGTTGCAAACTTTTGCTACAGCACTATAGAGTGTGCAATCTAACGTAAAATCGCCTGAAAAGTCCAATGATGGCATCAGAAAGCAATGAAATGCAACAATAAACTCACAAAATGCGTTTAATGAAATCCAAGATGGCGGCAAAATATCGAGCAATCTGTATGCATGCACCACGAACATCCAAGGATAGCCAACCTCACAATATCCATCACAACCAATCACAACGTAAATAAACACATAACCTCTACCTGCAGTGAGGTTGTCAAAGTTGGCAATCCTTGGATGATCACGATGCATACATTCAGATTCCTCGATATTTTGCCGCCATCTTGAATTTCGATAAACGCCTCTTGTGAGTTTAATATTGTATTTATTGACTTTATGATGCCACCAATGGACTTTTCAGGCGATTTTACATTGGAGTAAATACTTGTTATCGCTGTAGCAAAAGTTTGCAACAGACCCATTGACCAATCCCATTGGTTTAAACGGCGTCACGTGGCAATTTTGAAGTCGTTTGAGTCGTTCATTTCAAGCCAAATAACTCCCCGTCTTTCGAATGACTCGAAATATGTCACGTGACACCGTTTAAACCAATGGGATTTGGTCGATTCCCGCTAGCCCCTGAGAGCTGATTCTGCTCTTTCGGACGAGACGAGATAGTGGGAATCGACCAATTCCATTGGTTCAAACGGCGTCACGTGACAGATTTAGAGTCATTCGGTCTGAAATGAACGACTCGAGTGACTTCAAAATTGCCACATGACGCCGTTTAAACCAATGGAAATGATAGATTCTCGCTATCTCGTCTTGTCTCGTCCAAAAGAGCAAAATCAACTCCCTATGGTCATCTCTACGTTTTCGGTTGGAAAACAAAAGGCCACAAAATACTGTACAATCAGAAAAGAAAGTTAGTTTAATTTTAAACAATTCATATCTCGTCCACCATTTTGAGAAGATTAAAACTATCCTCAAGCCAGTAGCGTCGCGTGCAATTTGGCAACTATGTATTCTATCCATTTAAACTCATCTAAAAGATCGAATTCAGAGGGTGGTGCACAGTGCACAAAGAAAATTCGATATATTTAAGGAGTTTAAATGGAGCAGTTGCATTGTTGCCAGATGGCACGTGACGCCACTGCCTCAAGCAAAGCAACATTTCAACAGTTTATTAAAGCAAAAATGCAAAGCAACGCGAAGTACAGAGACAGACATAATATGTAGGTCATTTTGAATAGTAGTCTGGGGCCCGAAAATCAACTTTGGGGTACACTTTTTATACTTTCAGGGTGTGTTCTGGGTCACATGGGACACCCTTTTTTGCCCATAGGAGTTCCCGAAAAATCCGGCCGCACCTTCATATCCGCCATTTTGTATTTTTTTGGAGTTTTCCGAGGTGCATTCAAAAAATCACCTAAATGCAGAAAACGGCCGCTTCTAGGAAGAAATGTCTAAGGAAAAAGGTTGTTTAAAATCAATTTTTACATCCCGTACAATCGCTATAAAACCCCATATCGCCTGTTTAAGTGGAAAAAAACCGCAAAAACATGAAAAAAAAGTCAAAATTTTCCTCTCTAAGTTTTGAGGCAAAAATTGTCAACCAGCATAGCTGACGCCAGAAGGGTGCTAATTTTTTTTCAGCTCGGTAGAAATCATCCCAACATACTACCAAAGCACCCTACGTCCCTAATCGCTTCAGGGCTCAGCCCCTTTCCCGGCCTTAGCACTCGGACTTGGCCTATATCTGAAAACTCAAAAATCTCCAAATTCGCGTAATATACGAATACCTCTGAAATGTAGCAAAATATCGAGAATACAATCCCGAATGAAGCCTCATTTTGTGTTTCCTGAGTCGCAACACTCAAGAATATCATCTGAAGGACGTAAAAGTTTACCCGGAATGGTGCTTTCCTTTACATTTTGGCTGAAATAGCCTGAACTGGCTGCTATGAGAAACGCGCTCAGCAGGATGAGCCAGACCACCCGTATCAGCCGTTTTTGGCGATGAAGGACTGAACTTCCAACTTTGAGATAGGTAAGTCAGGTGGGGAAATACACCCGAAAAATCAGAATTTCGTATTTTCAATAGCTCCCGAGGTCTCCCCAAGGGGGTTTCGGGGGACGGGGAGGGGCGGGGGCCGGAGGGCCAGAGAGGGTTCAAAAACAAAAACTCTGATTTTACAAGCTTTTATTGGCACTCTGATGGCAAATGTAACGTCAAATTTGCAATTTCCTCAAAATTTTAGTGAAACGTTTAAGGGAAAAAAGCCAATTTTGTCCGATTTAGGGCCCCCGTAAAAGGGGGACTCCCGTGCTAAAAACCCCCGCAAGTATTCAAAACCACAACAACGTAAATTCGTTGTAGAAACTCGGGAAAAATTGCTTTCCCAGGTTTTCGACGACGAGAAACTCGAATATTTGGGTCTCAAAGACCACCTGCTGATGTTCAGGGGCCGTTTGGGTACGTAGGGGGGGGGGGGTGACGCGATCCCCAATCGCACGTGTTTCAACTAAACCTCATCGCAGAATCTCGGGAAAAAATTCTATTCCCGGTCTCTGACGACGGAAAACTCGGATCTCTGGGTTTCAAACGGCACTCAGGGACATTTCGAGGCCGTTCATGGGGATGCGGGGGGGGGGGGTCCAGTCTTGTCCAGAGACAATAATAATAGAGACCACGCACTAGCCAATGCGCGCGGTCGGTAACTTATTTTTCGGGACTCAACAGGACTTATACCACAGGGAGCATGAAGGAGAACCATCCATACGTTTACTGATGCAATTTCGGTGCTGCGGTTTTTTAGGCAAAAATCTCAACGAATTTCCTCATCAGTCAACGTACGGTCCATGTTTGTGGTGTTCTATTGAGACCCCGAAAAAAAAAGTTGCCGCGCAAACATGGGAAAGATGGATAGTGCAAGTGCGTGGTCTCTATTATACAAACAGGGTGTTTCAGACCACCCGTCCACTATCTTTTTAGCGAAAACAGCGCAAGAAACGGAAATTCTGACGAGACTTTTTCGATGTATGTCGTCCCCAAAGAATTCAGGGAAAATATTGCCGTTCCCGAAAAACGGCCCTTGAAGGCCTATTTGGGCCCAAAAAAGGGGCCAAATTGCTGTTTTTCGATGTTTTCGAATGGGACGGGCGTTATTTTATTTTAGAAATGGAGTTAACACATAAAATAAACATTTATGGTTCAGGGAATTTTTTTCAAAAAATTGGCCCGTTCTCAAGTTAGGCCTTTAAAAAAAATTAGGGGCCATTTTGAATTGCTCGCCGTGACCTTAAAAATGGTCCGATTTCAAAAAACTAAAAATATTCTGAGTCAGCAGATTAAGAGCTTTCTTTTGATGTATCGTAACCTTATTTTCTGCGAAAATAAATTGGGGGCCCCCTCCCCCAATTTTTGAGGCTTTGGGGGCCTCAAAGATGACTTATACTCCAGGTATGGCACTAGCTATCTTGCCAATGTTAAATTTCGTTGAGCGCCTTCATTTCTAAAACCTAGCTAGAACACATACACTGGCCCACGGTTTGTTTACGTTTCGGTGAGCGAGGAGCGTGCGGGCGGGGTGGGGGTCGTGGGCCAGTCGACTGGCCCCACCCCGCCCGCGCGTCTCTCGCTCGCCGAAACGTAAACAAACCGTGGGCCAGTGTATGTGTTTTAGCAATGAAGGCGCTCAACAAGATTTTAGCTAGTGCCATATCTGGAGTATCTTTGGGGGACCTCTACGAAAAAAATTTCAAATGACAAGTTATAGGTTGTGATACATTATTCGAAAGGTATTGAGAAGACGAAGAAAATGGTCTAAATCCGAACTCAATCCGATAATTACAACGAGAGTTACAGCGTGGCCTCTCCCCCTATATTTTGCAGCTTGGTGGGGGGGGGGAGGGGAGGGCAGGGCCCCTGTGAGTAAAACTGAAAATGGCCGGGTTACAAGATGTTATAAATTATTCGAAAGTCCTTGAAAATACGAAGAAAATGATCCAAACCGGGTATCAATTCTATAACTTCAGCGAGAGTTACAGCCATTCAAAGATTTGCAGTATTTTTCTCGTACTCGCTAGATTTTGTAAGTGGTCGTGGTTGTTTTCTATGACCTCCTCGATGTATCCTCCCATTGCATCAGTCATCAACCTATGGTCCATAATGGATGGATCTCCTTCATGCTCTAGTGCGTGGTCTCTATTATTATTGTCTCTGGACAAGACTGGACCCCCCCCCCCCCCCCCGCATCCCCATGAACGGCCTCGAAATGTCCCTGAGTGCCGTTTGAAACCCAGAGATCCGAGTTTTCCGTCGTCAGAGACCGGGAATAGAATTTTTTCCCGAGATTCTGCGATGAGGTTTAGTTGAAACACGTGCGATTGGGGATCGCGTCACCCCCCCCCCCCCCCCACGTACCCAAACGGCCCCTGAACATCAGCAGGTGGTCTTTGAGACCCAAATATTCGAGTTTCTCGTCGTCGAAAACCTGGGAAAGCAATTTTTCCCGAGTTTCTACAACGAATTTACGTTGTTGTGGTTTTGAATACTTGCGGGGGTTTTTAGCACGGGAGTCCCCCTTTTACGGGGGCCCTAAATCGGACAAAATTGGCTTTTTTCCCTTAAACGTTTCACTAAAATTTTGAGGAAATTGCAAATTTGACGTTACATTTGCCATCAGAGTGCCAATAAAAGCTTGTAAAATCAGAGTTTTTGTTTTTGAACCCTCTCTGGCCCTCCGGCCCCCGCCCCTCCCCGTCCCCCGAAACCCCCTTGGGGAGACCTCGGGAGCTATTGAAAATACGAAATTCTGATTTTTCGGGTGTATTTCCCCACCTGACTTACCTATCTCAAAGTTGGAAGTTCAGTCCTTCATCGCCAAAAACGGCTGATACGGGTGGTCTGGCTCATCCTGCTGAGCGCGTTTCTCATAGCAGCCAGTTCAGGCTATTTCAGCCAAAATGTAAAGGAAAGCACCATTCCGGGTAAACTTTTACGTCCTTCAGATGATATTCTTGAGTGTTGCGACTCAGGAAACACAAAATGAGGCTTCATTCGGGATTGTATTCTCGATATTTTGCTACATTTCAGAGGTATTCGTATATTACGCGAATTTGGAGATTTTTGAGTTTTCAGATATAGGCCAAGTCCGAGTGCTAAGGCCGGGAAAGGGGCTGAGCCCTGAAGCGATTAGGGACGTAGGGTGCTTTGGTAGTATGTTGGGATGATTTCTACCGAGCTGAAAAAAATTAGCACCCTTCTGGCGTCAGCTATGCTGGTTGACAATTTTTGCCTCAAAACTTAGAGAGGAAAATTTTGACTTTTTTTTCATGTTTTTGCGGTTTTTTTCCACTTAAACAGGCGATATGGGGTTTTATAGCGATTGTACGGGATGTAAAAATTGATTTTAAACAACCTTTTTCCTTAGACATTTCTTCCTAGAAGCGGCCGTTTTCTGCATTTAGGTGATTTTTTGAATGCACCTCGGAAAACTCCAAAAAAATACAAAATGGCGGATATGAAGGTGCGGCCGGATTTTTCGGGAACTCCTATGGGCAAAAAAGGGTGTCCCATGTGACCCAGAACACACCCTGAAAGTATAAAAAGTGTACCCCAAAGTTGATTTTCGGGCCCCAGACTATAGACACCAGTATAGACCGAAAAATAATTTCATTGAATCTTATGGGAGTTTCCATGATAACGCGATGTTAACATACGGGGATTAAACCCCGGCCCTTCCTTAATTTCGAAAGAATATAATTGGGGAGGGGAGGGGGGGATTAGCAAGACAAAGTTAAAACCAACTTTCGTTAGTAAAATTTTCCGAGGAAAATCGAAAAGATTTCTGTTCACAATCATCCTGTACAGAAAAAACGTGCTTTAGATACATCGCACATCAAGAGCTCAACAACTTGAGTCACGTAACGCACCCTCACGCCTCGTCCCTCGGATATCCTTTCAACCTCGGTCTCTTTGAGTAGCCTTCCAAGCAGCGTTGCCATATTTCAGATAATTACCTAAAAAGCCCTATTTAATAAAATTGTTTAGCTCGCATGAAACGAATATTTGACAACAAAGGCTCACGAGACTCGTGAACACGTGGTGAGAACTTCGGGGTAAATATTACGATTCGAGTCGGCGACAGTTTTATCAGTCAACGGAATCCCTTCGTGAACACCAAAGGGGATGAATACAACTTTTAACAGGAACAGCAACTGCGGTCATTAAAGAACTTTCGCCTCAGCGATATTAATCACAATTCTCTACGAAAAATGACGCAAAAGTGGGTTTTAGGCAAACTTTTGCTGAATTGCAACACGCGTTTGATGTTTGGACTTGGTGACTAGCGCTTTGTTAATTTGAAAGTATAATAAAAAACTTGCGAGCGCGAAGTTTGAATTTACGGATTTTCTAAAGACTTTTACGACTTTATGAGTGGTTATTGAAGGTTCTGAGGGTATTCATGAATATTTTGTCTCTCTTAATCGTCTTCTTCTTCTTGTTCTTCTCAAATTAAACGATTAATAAATAAATTTTAAAACATACATTTCATCATAACTGTCTAACCCGCAAAATTTTGAAACATAATTAAGTCCAGTAAATAATTTAAAATCAAAGTACTACAAAACTTTGGAATTTGAAATAAGTATTTTTTCCTGATATTAAAAGCTTTAACTTGATTTACCATAATGCATGTTGCATTTACCATCTACTTGATAACTGACTTCGAAATCAGTGCAGATGGTAGATTCTATCAGTCTTTTTTTCCGTGTAGGTAAATGAACTAAAGATTCCCATGTAAAACTCAGCGAAAACAATTGACAAGAGCTCAACTCAAAATTTCAGAAAAATTAAATTTTCTGGGAACCTCTCAACCCCCCCCCCCCCAAACACTCCACAGACAGGTTTACCGGCAGCGCTACAGATTTGTAACACATGATACGCCGCCATTGCAGGCACACGTTTCTCCAAGTGTACGGGGAATGGATTTCAGAACTTTTCGAGACCCCCCAACGTTTTTCTGACGTAATTTCACAAAAGATTCGTCGCTATTCTATTTCATGCGTTTACAGCGAAAGTTTCCAAGAACCACATCGAAGCTCCGTGGCTGCCGCTGACATTTCGGCGTTTCGTGAAAAGCAGGAGAGAAAAAATGAATTTGCGGTATTCAGCTTACAGGTGACGAAAGTTCGGGGGGAGGGGGGGGGGGGGAGGCAGCGGGCGCATTTGCGAGAGGTAAAATTGTACAATCGCTTGATCGACGGAAGAGTTGCGCACAAACCGCGGATCAACTCCAACCCTTTTCCGATCGAGCACCGAAAGAATTTCACCGCTTCATCGGTCGCATTTATCCAGAATTGGAAAAGCTCAGACTTGGTTGGGACCAAAGGCGGATCCACAAGTTTGTCCTTCTCTCTCTCCACCCACCTCTATACATGTGTGTTTCGTTGAGAATGAGGGAGAAAGGGATTGAAGTTATAGGGTCACGTGATCATCCCTCATTCTATCCTTTTCTAACACACATATTCAAATAAGCGGATAGAGAGAAGAGGGGAGAGAGAGAGAGAGAGAGAGAGAGAGAGAGAGAGAGAGGGGGGGGGGGGAGGGAGAGGGAGGGAGAGGGAGGGAGGGAGAGAGGGGGGAGAGAGAAAGATGATATGGTTTATTCAATAATTATACAAAAATGAGCAAAATTAAAACTAAGGAAGGCAAAGTTAGGGCTCAAGACCTTTTTTTACACTTATAACCAGGAGAAAATTAATTTAAAAAAACAAAATTAAGAAGTAATAAAAATGAATCACAAAGAAAATTTTAGAAAAGAAGACGGAAAGGAGAGAGAGAGAGAGAGAGAGAGAGAGAGAGAGAGAGAGAGAGAGAGAGAGAGAGAGAGAGAAGAGAGAGAGAGAGAGAGAGAGAGATGAGAGAGAGAGAGATGAGAGGAGAGAGAGAGAGAGAGAGAGAGAGAGAGAGAGAGAGAGAGAGAGAGAGGACAGACAGACAGAGAGAGAACAAACTGCTGGATCCGCCTGTGACAGAGCGTCGCGTCGCGTTACCATGGTGACCGCAGGCGAGCTCCAATGCGGATAAGAACAAATTAAACGAAAACACGGACGTTGCGTCTGTATAAGCCGAACCGACGCGCAAAAATAGACGGGTTTTTCGATTTATAAAAATCATGTGTGTGCAAGGGGGGGGGGGAGCAGCGTTTACCAGCTAAATCACTTTTAGCGAGCTCTTTAGCCCCGCTTTCATGAAAGGGACAGTTGACGCGGTACTTTCTACAAATGCATTGAGAGCGGTGCGATGGGCGCTGGTGAATTGCGATACCCCTTTTATTTGAACCATCGAGCAAAAGAATTGATCCCAACGAGATTGAACTGAACCTACAAACAGTCGATACTTTTCCACAAGTTCAAATTGGTGGATATAATTAAGAAGAATATTTAAATGAACGGAAACAATTATAATGACCACGCATCGAAAAGAGGTACCGAGAGAAAAGAAAGAGGCCATATAGGCAGATACCACAGGACTTTGTTTTCTCTACCTTTGCCCATTTAAATGCACCCGTTAAAAAAAGAAGTAGGAGAAGGGAAGTCACGTGACACCCTTTAATCTGTCCTTACTTGACTTACGGGTTCGAATACACAATAAAGAGAGAAAGAATTAATACGTTTTGGATCCACCATTGGCAATGGCGCGACGCGACAAGGCACTAGAGCAACGAAACGCATTTTTATTCACAGCCACTAGGGATTTGTAAAGAAAGAAAAATAAAAAAATAACAATTTCCATTCTTGGTCCAGTGATGTTTGACTTCAGGACGGTCCAGTGTAAAAAATACTATTGCCTGACGAGACGTGGTTGGAGCAGAGCTGCCGATTTGCGTAGATTCAATGACATTTTGAAATTCACCGGAGATTCCACCGGTTGAGAAAAGATTACAGAGTTTAGTTCAGTGTATGACTGTAATGCACGAAAATACTAGCGTCTTTTATCTTTTCTCAACCGGTATATTTTAATTAATTAACGGCGTTTCCACCGACTGAGAAAAGATTATACAGATCAGAGTATTTTCGTGCATTACAGTCATACACTGAAGAACTACGTAATCTTTTCTCAACCGATGGAATCATTGGTGACTTTAAAAATGTCATTAAATCTACGCAAATCGGCAGCCCTGGGTTGGAGTTCCTTCTTTCGGAGAATCCCCAGAGGCTGGACATGCGGATGGCAGAAAGAGTCGTAAAACAGGGTCTTCGCACGTGTAGAATGGATGCGGCAAACTAACTAATTATTCAAAGGGCTATGCACTTATAAAAGTCGAATGAGCTTTTCCGAAGAAGACGTAGAAAGAAACAGGGCTGGGGTTGAGTGCTACGCAGAAATCTCTGCCTGCAGAGATACGCAAAGCAGAGATACGCTCAACCTTCATCTAACCCTGCATATTTATACGTCCCCGCCCCCACCACAAACGTCACTGGTCAAAAAGAACACGGGCATAGAAAGAGAGTTTGTATAATTCTATAGTAAATAGCATCCGTGACTTTTAAGCAAAAAATATTGACGCTTATACATAGACCTAATTAAAATTTCAATTAAAATGAGTCTGATGATAGATGGTCTTTTGCCCACTTGACTGCATGTGTTAGAAAAAGACGAAAACAAGGGATGAAGTCACGTGACAGCTCCTATCTCCATCCTTCTCTTACACATACATTCAAATGGCCAAAGAGAGAGAGAGAGAGAAACACTTTCTAGCAACGGCTATGCAGAGCATCACACCCTGGTTCGAAACTTGAATTTTTCCGGACAAGAAAAGTTTTTGATTTTTGCTCTAAAAACATGTTAATGTTGATAGTTTCTAGCAAAAACCATGTCATTCGACTCATTTTCAGCTCTGAAATGAATAATTCTACACAATTTAAGTTATCCTGTCCAGTGGCGTCGCGTGCGATTTGGCAACAATGTATTCTATCCATTTCAACTCATGTAAAAGATCGAACTCAGGGGGTGCACAGTGCACAAGGACAATTCGATATATTTAATGAGTTTAAATGGAGCAGTTGCATTGTTGACAGATGGCACGCGACGCCACTGATCCTGTCATAGTTTTGTAGTTTATAATCTTGATTTTTATTCGTAAAATTATGTCCAAGAAATCCCATGTTCCGATCCAGAGTGCGTCGCTATCTAATGAAACATTTCAACTGGATATTTTGAGAGGGATTTAATTAATTTATCTATCCATTTAACAATGGAAAGGAAGATAAAATAAAATGAGATAAATAAAAACAAATGGAAATAGAGAAGCATTGAATGCGCATGGTGTTGGTTTTGACGTCACGCGATTTGGGTGCTCTCCGTGCTCCGTGCACTTTCAGCAAGCACGTTCACGTATGGGAGTAGAATGGATTTCTTCAGTCATCGCGCGCCGCGGTGCACAATGGGCGAGAACAGCAAGTTACACTGATTATGAGAAAAAATTTCTGTTTCAATAACCGTAATTTTGTTAAGGAAAGTAAAGAAAAGAATTCGACTATTTATTATATTCGACTAATATATTCGATTATATCCCATAGCATTCGATCTTTTACACGGGTTTAAATGGACACAATACAACGCAGTCAAATTGCACGCTTCGCCACTAAACCGCTTATCTATGCTCACTGTTCGGCGTTGCAATCTCTATAATGACTTTTCCAGCCTCTTTCTTCGCTCGCGAGGAAACAAATATGTGAAGAAGAGAAAACGAAGTTGAGTGGAGGCATAATGCAGTTTGTAATTCGCGCCCTTCACGACGGGGCGAAATTTGCGCGCGAATTTACACCCGAGGTATATAGCGCACTACAAAAATGTAACGACAAAAGTTACACACTTTCTCACTCATTCTCCGCCGTCTAATTCGGGCCTCCTCCAGAAACGAACGTAAGTTTCTCATGACTAGCATTTTCATACGAAACAAAACGGGGAAAAAGGCTAATTTGGGGAGAGGAAAAAAAATAGGCAGTCTAAAAACGGGGGGAAAAAAGGAGCTGGCGAACTTTGGTATTCATCCCTAGATCTCTGAAATTCAATTTTCTCGGGTGTTCAAATCCGGTACACGATTTTGTTAAAGCCACTTATGTCCCACGACTCCGCCTCCATTGCCACTCGAACTCATTCCTACCCCCCCCCCCCCCATTACCTCTAGCGCCCTCTCCTGGAACACATTTCGACTGAAAGAGGGTAAATAGAAAGATGTAAAGATGCAAAAGTGATAGTTAAGGGGAAAAAAGGAAAAAATAACTTCATTACGTTTGTAAGGAAGCTCTAAGAGAGAGGGCGGGAGGGCCCGGCCGCAGCGTTGTCGGATGTTAGCAAAGGCGGATCCAGCAATCTTGCAACTATGAATTATTCCCATTTGAATGCATGAGAAACAATCGATTAATGAAAGGGCCATGGCCTCCTCAAGAATCGATTGTTTATCATACGTTCAAATGGGATGAATTCATGGTTGCCAAATTGCTGGATCCGTCTATGGAAGTTGGGTCTGCACAAAGACGATCGCTCGTGGAATCTGGCTACCTTGGTGCCGATCATTAACTTCATCGATAAATCGATCGTTAAGACTGTCAATGAGTAACGCTATCGGTCATTGGTTCTATGGTAACCATCGTTTAAGTGTCTGTTTATTTCAAAGCTATCTATTGGTGACTGTTAAAAACGGGCACAGTAACAATGGTTATTGGTTACCATAGCAACAGCCAAGTTTTACAATTTGCGACCAATAGCGTCACACAAAGACAGTTTTAATGATCGGTTTATCGATGGAATAAATGACCAGCCCCAAGACTTTCGTGCCGCATAATTCTACTTGTCAAACATTTCTACACTCAGAAAGAAATTAGTTTTAAATACGGACTAAAAGGAAAGGTATTTTAGAATTAATGGAATTCTAAATAACATCAGTCTGTGGGAAACTTATGCTACATTGGAAAAAAACAAATTTTAGGTACAACTCAAGCAGCCTTTTAAAACAGCGTCGCAGAGCAAAAGTTCTAGCTCTACTGGAGAAATTTACAGCTGCACCGAAGCACTACTTCGGTAGAGTAACGGCTTTTCTTCTTGCTTAGGTCCGGTGGAGCTAGAACTTCTTCTTTGCAAAGCTAAAAGACTGCTTTAGTTGTACCAAAATTTTTGTTTGTTTGTACAGTGTAGGTTGATTCCCACAGTGCTGTCAGATGTATCAAAATGAATAAACATTTTACATTGTCTTATGGGAAATTTGTTTCTTTTTCACCAAATCAGGCAGCACTGGATTTCCATAAAAAAAAATTACGTGAATATCACTTCATTGAAAGCATCGAAAAATCTAAAAATCCCCTCACAAACCAAAAAAAACATTTTACAAAATTCAAAGATGAGGGTCAAACGGGGGGGGGATTGGTCACAATGGGGGAGTCTCATCAAATAATTTGAAAGTTGTAATTTGATTCAAATTACAACTTTCTACGCTAAGAAAAGTGATTCATTAGGGGCGGAGTCATAGCGAAGAATCTGTCTTCTCTCTCTTACGCCCATTTAAACGAACGTTTGTTAGAAAGAGATGGAGGGAGGGGCTATCAAGTAACTTCAGCTCATATAGCTGTCCTTTTCTAATACATATGTTTAAATGGGCGAAGAGAGCGAGGCAGACAGAGGGGAAACGCGTATAAAAAAAACGCAAAACGGCAGCCCTGATTACAGCAAAAGACGTTGAGTTGGATTGATCGTGGGAAGATAACTTTTACCTACGAGTAAAAGTTTCTAAAGTCCAGCGGAAAGGAGGACCAGTCCACGTTAAATCCTCATCCAAGAAACTAAGTCCGGATAAAAAAGGGATAGACAAAAAAAAAGAGAGTAAGTGAAAGAAGGGAGAAGTGGAGGAGATTTTCAGTGTTCCTTGTTTTTGATAGACCAACTTGTTGAGAGACACATCTTCTAAAGCGCGAGTGCTGCTTCACAACCCCCCTCCCCCCCGCTAAAAGCCATCTTCCGATAAGAATGGTGGCCGCAAAGAGTGTGGCGGTTGGCCTAATAAACGCGGCGCGTGCTGCCCGCGGTTGCGATGCGCGCCGAGTCGTGGACGGTGGCCGGGAACGGCGCCAACAAAGAATAACAAATACCGTGGGAACAAAACAACCCCCTCTCCCCTCCCTATACATTAAGACAGAGTTCCGATATTGTCAACATATGTGAATTGTATAATAGCCGCACACTGGTGCACAGACTCAGTTGCCAAATGGGGCTCTTGCAAACTTTTGCTATAGGGGATAGATGAGTTGATCAGTGGCGTCGCGTGCCAACTGGCAACGTTGCAATGTGACCATTTAAAACCATGTAAAATATCGATTCGAGGGAGTGCACTGTGCACCTCCAACAGTTCGATCTTTTATAGGGATTTAAATGGCCAAATTGCGAAGTTGCCAGATGGCACGCGACGCCACTGCAGTTGATTCTTGCATAAAAACCTGTAAAAATGACGATGAGTACTCTAAAAAAATCACGAAATTCACTCTCAGAATCGGGCTTAAGGACGGAGAGACGCAGGTATCAGGGAGATTCCTATCTAAATTGAAACATATCTCTGTGTTTCCGTAGAGAAAGTGACATAATAGACAGGAATCTCCCATCATACCTGCGTCTCTCCGCCATTACCATCTTGCCGTTATAGCAGTTATGTGAGTTTATTACTGAATTGTAGACTTTCTTAGTGTGGTTTTCGTGTTTTTTGCTATTCTTTACAAAAGATTGGACTATTTATTTGCTTACAGCAAAAGTTTGCAAAAGCCCCATTGTACGAGGATAAAACAAAATGAGCTTGTTTGCTCTATATTTACTGACAATGGGTGTATGGAACTGTGACAGAGGGAAAAACTAAAAGTTTTGAAACAATTTTTTTTTTTTTTTTTTTTTTTTTTTTTTTTTTTTTTTTAAATTTCTTTTAAAATTAATCCTCTATTGGCTAAGGTTACTCATAGACCATTAACTGAACTGAAGATTGGCACCGACGGCAACTTAACCCTTCACTGCATGAAGTTCCACCGGTGGAACAAATTCTTCAAACGCTCATATAAAATACAGGTTTTGAGATATGCCTTTGGCGCATGGTGGGTCAACGCGGGAGAAGGTATGTTTTGAGCTCACAGAAAAAAGAAAAAAATTGGCTGAAAGAAAACATCATGCAGTGAAGGGTTCGTGATCGAAATCATGTCAGGGGGGAAATTTGCCCCCGTATCCAAACTGACCACATTTTGATTATTTTTATAAAGTTTCCGGCATTGGCTTTTTGAAAAATCCAATTAAAGTAAAAAAAAAAAAAAATTCTGAAAATTTAAAAAAAAATAAATGAAAAAAATTCCCGCCATTTTTTATGGTGTTATATCACTTGTAAACAACGAGTAAAAAATAGAAAAAAGATAATTTTGGCCGAAAAACCGTCAAATTATTTTTTTCACTATTTTTCCCATGTATTTGACCACCTAATACATTGAAAAATCCACATTTGCTTGAAAAAAAAAATCATGCAGTGAAGGATTAAATTTTTCACAAATGAAACGTCCAGAGGAAGAACGATAATAGTCATAAATACCTACTAATTTTAGTTTTTGAAGCAGAAGGGGAATGACGGGGGGGATATGACGTTTAGAGGTTATTCCTTCTCAAAAGCATCAAAGTATTTCCATCCACTGAGATGGATTGCCTTGCGCCTCTGTACAGATCTCTTTCCAATTTGTGCTTGTGTATCCTCTTAGATAACCATGAAAACTTTAAAGATTTTTGTGACATTTTTATCGTTTTTTCCCTGGACTCCTCAAACTTCATGTCAGCTCAAAAATACACCCCCCCCCTTTCTCGCTAAAAAAAAAAAAAAAAAAAAAAAAATGTTCCGATATCGTCAACATGTTGATTGTATAAAATTCGACACTCTTTCCCCACACCGTGCGAGATAAAACAACACCAGATTGTTCTATCTTTACTGATGCGAGTAAGTATATAATTTAGTCCAAAAAATTGGAGTCCAGAAGATTCGAAACTTTGGTATACTGTGCGTCGGCTGTGGTTTACTTCCTAACCCCTTCTTATCAAACGCGACCGTAACTGATAGTTTCTAACTATAGTGCCCGCTCTATTTTCTCACGGCAATTTTCATATCAACTAGCTTGCTTTGGAATTCCTGAAGTTGTTTTGATAAGTTGAAAGCTAGTTTTAAAACTGGAAGTAAAAAGTAAACTTTCTTTTAATTTTTTTCATCGACTCATAGTTTCAGAAACAAAAAGCGCCACGTAAAGATTTTCACTTGACTTTAATAATATTATAAAATTAGACCTAGAGTGCAAAGCAGTGGCACAGCGTGCAGTTTGGCAACAGGGCAATTTGTCCATTTAAACCCATGAAAAAGATCGAACTATTGGGTGTTCGGTGAACACCTTCGCATTCGACTATTTAAATGGTTTCAAATGGGCACAATACAACGTTGCCGAAGCGCACGCTACGCCACTGGTGCAAAGAATTTCTTGAAACTTCCAGGAACTTTCATTCTCTACGTGAAGTCTAGTTCCTGAAAATATCTAGCAGTTTCATCTATCAGATTACATTTAACCCTTTCACAGGAAGTGTGTACGAGTGGGTACACATGTGAACCATTTTACGGGATTCAATGGAATTTCAATATACGTTTTGCAAAAATTAGTGTGTCCCATCAAAATTCTTGGAAAATTCTCCTCTTTTGAATACTAACAATTAGTTCGAAAAAATCTCAAAAAAGCTAAATCCCAAAATACGGGCATGAAAGGGTTAAGGGAATAAAAACGTAAAGATTAAGGTGTTCTTTAGCGTTTAGTGCCGATTTCTGCCACCAGGGCGCTACCGTTCGATTAAGGTCGAATTACAGGCCGAAAGTAATTTATTTTTAAGAGAACATAGTAGTGTCAGTTACTAGATAATCATCTGAAGAGTGTCTCGGCAAAAAATATCGTCATAAACTTCCGAAATAAGACTGAAAGTACCAAAAAATGAAAAATCGGAAATCGATTCTTGTATCGAAATGCGATATTTCATTTTTTGGTACTTTCAGCCTTATATTTGAAGTTATTGACGAGATTTTTTCCAAAGACACTCTTAGGATGATTATCTGGTAACTGACACTCCGTTTTCTTAAAAATAAATTACTTTCGGCCTGTAATTCGACTTTAATCGATCGGTAACGCTCTGTTGGCAGAAAGTGGCACTAAACGCTAAAGATTCACCTTAAATGGCAACGTCGGAACACAAGTAGGTCTGTTAAGTATAAATGAGTCCACTTCGTATTCGTAAAAATCCAGACTTCCCGCATGAATTAAATTTGGAGATGGGGGACGTGAGACCGGGGGGGGGGGGGGGGGGGTAGGGACTAAGTCAAATTGTCGGACGTTATTCGTCAAACATCGAACTTGCGTGTTCACACTGTTCACACTCGCATACTCTGATCGCTCCAGCTCCCGTTGGCTTTCGCGCGTTACACGTTGACACGTATGACACGTCGCGTCGCGTCGTCAGAAACATTTAAACGCGGCTAATAATGCGAGCTGACGAGCTTTTAGCGAATACTTGTGATTCGTTTTATGGCGCGAAAGCAATGCACACTTGCCAAATGACCCGCAAAGCAATTCTCACCTTCTTTTCTCTCACATCAAAGCGTGCAACACTCTCACATCCACTTTGATTTATTCCCTTTTTCTTGAGTTAAGGCACTGGCGAATCCTGGAATCCGGCCTTCTCTCTCTTCTTCCAATAGAAAGCGTGTGTTAGAGAAGGACGGATTCAAGGCAGTCACGTGATTTTTGCCTTCTCTTCTATCCTTTCCTAATACATGCATTTGAATTAGAAAAGAGAGAGAAGGACAACTTCTTGGATCCGCTATAGTGAGTTGCGGCTGCGACATTCCAAGTTTCATCTGAAGCAAGGGAGAGAGAGAGAGAGAGAGAGAGAGAGAGAGAGAGAGAGAGAGAGAGAGAGGGGGGGGGGATGAGAGAGGGATGAGAGAGGGATGAGAGAGATATTTTCTTTCATGATGCTGATGATTACTATATATGTAGAAAATACTATCCGTGTAGGCATTTTAACCTTTTAAGGATCGGGTTAGTTCAAAAGAACACAAGTCTTCCGTTTATAAAAAGAAGGTAGTTAACTATTCGTACTCAGGGGAGTTGGAATTGCCTATACGACGTATTGAAGGCGCCCGATAGTACCTTATCTCATACATATTTTTGGCGATAGAATCGTGTTTATCCAGAATGAGGGCTGATATAATATGAAATAGACCAGAAGAGAAAAACGAGTATTCTCGGGCTTGGCCCATAAGGGATTAAACACGCCGATTATAAAGAGCCTGCAAGAATGTCGAAGCAAATAGCATGATACTCATTCTAATAGCTTCAAATTTTCCCGCGCTCATTAAAAATGTAATAATATTTTATGATTTTCTCTGAATAGGTTCTTATTGACTACCGGACTTCTTTTTGAACGCATAGCGTGTTCCAACACCTGTATTTACTTGCTTTAAAAAATTATAGTATCTAGACCATTAAAGGTTCCTTATCAATAATATCAATAAATCAGCTTTTGAATGCAACACCAATTTTTTTCCAGGTATTAGAAAATGCCCTGACTTTTCCAGAGGTATCGTCTGGTATTTTTAGATTTGTAGCCACCTAAAGCAATACTAATGCTCACAGTGCGCCCAATAGCGAGCCCATTAGACTTTAATTGACGTTAAATGCTGGTCGTTATGATTTGAATTATACTTTCGGAAGTGCCTGGACCATACGAGCAATAATAGGAGTAAATTAGAAGGAACTGCTTTGATTGTACGTATTATGTAGTACAAATCGCTGAGCAATTAATTGGCATGCCACTAAAGGGGCCTGGGCCCTGGGGCCTTCATTTGTTGCATCGTCAGCGGACCGGCCGTTTATTTTCACTTTGGATAATCCTGGTATGGCGTGGCTTCGGCTGAAAATAACATCGCAGGAATTTGCGGGGGCCGAAAATATATACGCTGAACCGGGAGGTGGGTTTAGTGTTAATTATTGTGAGGATGGATCTAAACTTTGGGAGGGGGAGAAGATTCCACTCGAGTGTGTCCAGATTTGTTTCCGGGTCTATTATTCAACCCTATCGGCTTTTGATGGGTTGATCCGTTTTCATTCGAAGACAGTGTGTTACATGGAATCTCATACAGTTTCAAAACTGTCAATAAGCACGTTAAATCGTATACTAAATTCATGCTACATTCATCATCATAACAATTTAAAAATCAAATCTATGAAATACTATGTTTCGAGACTGAAAAGGTTAAACTTGTGTCCAGAGAGTACGAATACGCCCAACGTTGGGCGCCATCTGAAGTCAGAAAGCTCGCGTTTGATCATTTGAACTGAAATTCGCTTCCTTCCTAAGTTGGCTCACGTAAAATGAGGCATTCTCTAGAGCTTTAACACGCAACAAACGAAGACAGAGAAAAATTTCCTATTGCCGTAACAATATGTCTGTTTAATTCTCACCTATCCGGGAATTTCAGTTGCTGTAACCGAAATTCTGGTAACAGTAACTGGAATTATGGTAACAGTTTTATTGATTATTGATTATTATGGGACTTGTGGGCATAGCCTACGGTCTCCACACACTCACTTCTATAGAATGCATCGAAACCACAAGCCATGTCCAAAGACACCGAGACCTGCGTGTAGATCTATTGTGACCAGTATTACTTATGCTCACCTCTGATATCCTTAGGCCTCCTGGTGCAGATACAGTTCCCCAGGTCTTCTAAATTTTAGCCACAAGGCAAGTGCACCTGGTGGACTACATGCACCTCTATTGAGCGATATTCAAAGGCCCCCCCCACCATGTTCGACTTTGAAAGCCCCCATAGTGTATGAGAAGGTTCATATGAACATATAATCACCACGATGCCAACAAGAGTCTGAGAAAAACTTGCCTGCACCTCTGGGGTTGGAACCCGTGACCTCTGGCAGCAAGCTGCCTAGACCACTACACCACAGAAGCCGGCCTGGTAACAGTTACTTCGACACTTCGACAAGAATTTCGGTGGCTTTAAAAATAATTCTGTCAAATTATGCATGCTTTCCTAAACAGAATTCCGGTTGAATAATTAGGAAAAAAAAAGTCTTGGTCTAAAAAGGAGCATTGCGTTTTATTTTGTTTTTTTTGTTGCCACCGAATCTGTCATTATTTCTG
Organism: Trialeurodes vaporariorum; assembly: GCA_011764245.1. NCBI lineage: Eukaryota > Metazoa > Arthropoda > Insecta > Hemiptera > Aleyrodidae > Trialeurodes > Trialeurodes vaporariorum. Next base: position 21,465,808 of record VMOF01000035.1, read on the forward strand.
CGTATTACGGGGCTTACGAAAGATTTCCTCGCTAATCTCGAAATACGATGAGATGGATGGATATCAAAAAGCTGCGTTCGCTGTTCGCGACTCAATTCAGGTGAGCCATGGAACGGGTTCATGCACGTATAATGAACTTGTTGCGCTAGTAGTAGAGTAACACATTTATAAGTTATTCAGAGACGAAAAGCCCCCCGTATTCATGAGCTCCAGCTGCCTCCTTGCTGACACCCTCCTCCACAAGCTCGATAGCGTCCGACCATCTTACAACTCCGCCCTTGCCCTCTCGTAATAACCGTAAAAAATAATTTGTTGCTTTTTGTTGTTGTGCTTGTTGATTTTGCTTGTGACTCCATTTGCGTCTAACATGTTTTCAATGCAACATGATTTTCAAGGCATTCCATTGGGAGTGGGTAACACCATAAACCTGCACCCTTTGACTAACTCAAGATTCAAGAGGATAAAATATTCCAATTTTTGGAGATTCGACCTTGTCAAGGTATGACCTCTTACCCTGCTATAAACAATTCTGACTTTTTAATCAACAAAAATAAACATAAAATAAAATAAGAATAATAGTAAAATAAAATGAACAAGTATAAATAATTAAAATATGATTTAGAAAAAGTCGACTTATTTACCGACTCGTCAGAAAACAAACTTCGTGATCAAATCACGAGCATTAAAGCCGAGCAAAAATTATTGATGGAAAAAAATTAGATAAATAAATAAATAAAGCGGGTAAATTCAGGTCCCCCATTGTGATCCTATATCTTAGAATTTTCCTAAACGCATTCATTGATTTTACGTGACAATTTTGGAACATTCTGCTGCTCCCAACGTTATCTCCAATGGGTTTTACACCAGAATAGACCCCTCCCTCTATAGCTGCCACAAAAATTTGCAACATACTCACTATCAATAGCAGAGCCACTTCAATTGTATTGAGACGGGGCGAATATTACCAGCGTTACATTTTTAAAGAAAATAAAAACCCTGCGTTTCCGGTCTCTTCCGGGTCTTACGGCCCTTCAACCGGAAACGTGGATTTTACACCTTAACGACATAGTGTGTCCGGCTGTTATGAACGTAAAACCAGGTTTTCTCATCATAAGATACCTCTTTCTCACCCCTCTCATCTGTTTATCCATATGGTTTGACCCGCTGATTTCAAATTCGGTCTCAGTTTTTTTCTCAAAACTCATACTTTTTCCAAACTTTCGAATTTTTTGCTAAGACGTAATTCCGAATTTACGTAAAATCTAGGCCAGCTTAATGAAAACTGATAGCATTTTTGAAATCATCTCAAAATACATCAGATAGCGGCGATGAAGTGAAATTGTAGGCGTAGAATTATTCTAAAACACTAAAAATTGGTCAAATTAACACTGGTGAGTGGTGAATGTCGCGGACACATTATGTCGTTTTTGTTGCTTACTTGGAAACGTGTACTAATGTCTCTTCTTACGGCAACGCTGGAGACTATCCAGAATGTTTAAGCCCTACAACAAACGCTGTAGTATAACGATTAGAATTCCAACAGCCGACTGGGGAACGTCGGAATTGAGAAAGGCAATGTTAAATAAAACTTCTAGCACCAAGAAGGAGGAGAGGGACGTTTTAAAGGCGGTGACATTTGCTCACCATAATCCAAGATAAGACTCTACAAAATCATGTCCGGAAGCGAGGATAAAACTGGTAGCGAGGAGAGGTTAGGGAATCCGTCCGTAGCGCTTTCTGAGTGAGTCGACCGACAATTTTCATAAACTCGTTACACCGACAGAACTGGAGCAACAACCGCAAGGGGTGGGAGGATTGAAGCAGGAGAGGTAGTGCCCGCGGAATTTCGAATTGGGTTTTGAAAATCCGGCGGAGAAGCTGAGAGATGTAAAGAGTATGTGGAGAACAGGAAAACGCACGTACGCCTTGAATACCGAATGAGATCGCAGAGCCCAGCGTCACCATTTTTCGAGAAGGGGACGAAATGAGGGACCTCCTGATTTCTCATTTGAATCGAGTATGGAATTCGATTTTTGTCGCCAAGTTGGCAATGATGGCATTCCGGGCGATGTATCACCGAAGAAATGTACTGCGAGGTCAGATGTATTGCATACGTGGCACGGCACACGCTTCCACATTGCAAGAGTCTTTTTGCACTGTTTCTGTAGAGTATGAGGTGAAAAGTTATGATCGGTGATGCGGAACAAAGGATTGAACAGAACGAGGTCTGAGAGAACCTGTTGACAATAGATAGTTTTAAAAGTGACTTCAAACACAAAATTGTTTCAAACGAATTTATTGCATTCTCTATGTCACGAAATTTCCCCTGAGAAGCTAATACGTCGATTGCAACCTTTTAAATTTGTTTTTTTTTTTTAAGTAAACAAATGTGAGAATTCGGTGAGCTGAAAACCAAGAAAACTAGGTTCCATCGTTTTAACTTCTAAAAAGGCAATTTTGAACCCATATCCATTGAATTACATTAACATTCAACTTTCTGACGTCATTCAACACACACGATTTTTAGCACCTTTAAACAAGTGAATCTCCGAAACCGGAACACCTAGGAAAAAACCGAAGACACATTTCTTCATTGCCTCTCTAATACTTTTGTTTTCTCCATAAAATATTCAAAATTTCAGAACCATACAACTGCCCCATTTTATCCAACGAGTGTATTTGACTCACTGAGTCACAATATCTACCTTTTAAAGCTAATTGAGCCTTTGGACGTGTAGGTCATTAGGTGTATAAAGGTCAAAATCGTTATTTCTGGCAAAACGTTTGAAGAGACGGCATTTTTCGCCCTAATGAACTCCAACTCGATCATTTGCATAAGAAATCACTCTCCGAATCTTGAAAATTAGCACTGATTGTAAGTCCAACTTGGTCGTTCTTTCAAGGACTTCCTTTGGAAAATCATAAAAAATTGAAAAATTGAACTGTGAATCTGCACAGCAGTGCTCATTTTACAGTCAATTTATCCTAAACTTGAGACAGACGTTCCACTTTTAACGATCTTTCAAACGGAAATTATAGCTGAACAATTGAACATTAAACTACGTCCCTTTTTTATGGCTGAGCAGTGGCGCGGCGCCACGGGACAGTTTTTTCACCCCGCAATTTCGCACCTGAATGCGAGGGATGTTGCACGTTCACCTTTCTTTCTTCTCTCTCTCTCTCTCTCTCTCTCCTCTCTCTCTCTCTCTCTCTCTCTCTCTCTCTCTCTCTCTCTCTCTCTCTCTCTCTCTCTCTCCTCTCTCCCTCTCTCCCTCTCCCTCTCTCTCCCTCTCTCTCCCTCTCTCTCCCTCTCTCTCTCCCTCTGTCTCTCTCCTCCACTCACTTCCTCCGATCCTCGCACTTCTCCGTTTGGCGAGTTGTTGCGCAGCAGTCACAGGCCTCTATGCTACGTTGCCACGTTTCAGGTAATATTCAAGTTCTGGGCCTATTACTGGTGAAAAAGCGGAGACAAATGTTTACTGAGTATTGCTAGAATTCTCATAAAAAGTTCCCGGAAAGAAATTCTGGCAGTTTTCAGGGGAGTTTCGGTATTTTTGACTACATTACTCTGGTCAAAACTGCCAGAAATTCTGGATGAAATAGACAAAATCCTACATCAAAAGTCCATAATTCTCATGAAGACTGCCAGAATTTCTTTTCAAGAACTTTTTATTAGAATTCTGGCCACTTTTATGAGTAGTAGACAATTTTTCTCCGTGTTTCCGACTTAAAAGTCAATATCTAAGAACAGTAAGAATGCCAACATAAAATTTCAAGGGTTATTACGACTGGGCTAACAACAGTGGCGTAGCGTGCAATTTGACAACGCTGTACTGTGCCCGTTTAAACCAAAAAAATGTCAAAGTCGAAGGTGTTCACCAAACACCCAAATAGTTCGATCTTTTTCATGAAAATAATGGACACATTGGACACTATACAATGTTGTCATATTGCACGCTACGCCACTGGCTCACAACAATTCTCAAGTCATTTCAAGCGCCCACAAAGTTGCTTTGGTATGCTTTCACAAAAGCATCAATACTGAAAAGCTCTGTGCGACAAAAGTTTGCAACATATACTCTCATTCAATTAAATTTGAACTTGTTTCATTTGAAATATTTACATCTTACAATTATTAGCGCAGATAAAATCATCGTTAATAAACCGTGTTAACAATGTTCGGCTGGGATATAAGTCACATCATTACTATAGGATTGAATAAAAAAGTTTTTGACGATCTCTGTGGCAACAATGGCATGACCTCTATGCTCAGCCCTACCAGAGCGGAGACTATAAATTTCCTGCGGAATGAATTCATTTTTATGTTAATAATTCAAATGCACCGAACCGAGCTGAACCGCGAAATCCAGTGTTGTCAACCTCGGAGTAAAAACTTAGAAAGTCTTACACATTCCCATTTTACTGAAAGATGAATGGCTTTTTAAGCCGGAAACGGCACCACTGCAAACCAAGTGTGTTGAGTGTAGAGAAATTACAGGCCTACAGGGCAAGCGAAGCTGCCACATGATAAAATTCTCCGACTTTTGAAGTCAAGTTTTCCACATAAAACTCTGTAACTTCGACAGTAAAATAAAAACTAGATTATCGCAATTTGCATGAATTCGAACCTTCATTCGGAGGACATTACGACAGTTCATGGATACCTGTTCTTAGCAGGGAGGAAAGGACTCGGTAGGACTAAACCTTTTTTCTACACTTGCAACTTTATATTCAACATCGTTATGAAGGGTCAAAAACCATGTAAAACCGCATGAAAAGCACACTGAAAAGTTGTAAGAAACATCCAATATGGCGGCCGAATGAGAGGGGTCACAATGGGGTCCCCCATCTAACTGCAACTTCCTATCCTCTAATATACACAAACAAAATTATCAACAAAAAGCTGAAGCCGGTCATTTACAAGGATTTTCAAGTAAATTTGGCGAACTCATCAAAAGTTCAAGGATTATCAAGTACATTTGACAAATTCGTCAAAGTTGAAGGATTCTCGAGTAAGTACATTATTACACGAATTTCATCAAAATTCAAGGATTTTCAAGCATATGAAAAACGGGGGGGAAAAAAAAAAAAAAAAAAAAAATCAAGGTTATTCAAGGACTTTCCAAGGCATCACGAACCATAGGTATAGCAAACAATTAAAAAAAATTCCCATCGATTGAACGTTCCCTCGAAAATAATTAAATCAAATTTCGGCTAAATTTGGCAATGTCTCCGATACAAAGAGCGGGCTGCTCATTCCGCTCTTGGTTTCCAGAGCATTATGCCCATTTAAGATTCCAGCAGTGGTTCGGGGGTTCGCTCACACATAAATTTCCCTGTCTGCCTAGCCATACTGTAATAGTGCTCTTGTTCTTGGCCGACACAGACCGAGCAACGACCACGGCGCAGGGTGAGGCAACCCGCCCGACTTACTTCCGGTTTCTCTCTCTTCTTCTAGACAGCCCCGAGCCGCGCCGCGCCACGCCACGTATGTAACGGCGTACGCCTTGCAGTAGTCGGTACAAAAAGCGTCGCGTCGCGCGTCTCTCTACGTCACTAGATGGATGGACGGACAGACGGACGAATTGCGACTCTTGGCATACATGTGTGTGAGTGTGTAATGTTATGTATGTTTGTAAGTGTGAATGTGTGTGTAAATACATGATATGTATGTGTGAGTTAGGGTTCACGACGGAGACGCCTCTCGATCGATGAAACAGGGACTGCGGGGGTGTATGAAAGGGCAGAGAGACGGTGGTAAAGAGAGGAGAGCGGTATATTATCAACTACCCGTGGGTACATTATGATGGCAAATTGAAAGCCGATTCTTTTCTCAAAGGAATTTCAGGTGGCGCGAACCAACGTTGCCAGATTCTACCGTAATTATACAGGTAGATTTACATTGAGTACACTTTTAGGTCAATTTTTTCCACAATTTGGCAAGGCAGGCGCGAACCAGAGACATTACATAATAGAGACCACGCACGATCTATCTTGCCCATGTTTACGCTCGGTGGTAACTTTTTTTTCGGGGGTCTCAACAGAACACCGCAAACATAGTCCATGCGTTGACTGATGAGACAGTGAAACCGAAGCACCGAAATTGCATCAGTCAACGTATGGACCGTGTTGGATGGTGCACCTTCATGCTCCCTGAGTTAATTCCTGTTGAGTTCCGAAAAAATAAGTCATGGTCATTAGTGCATGGTCTCTTTTTGAGGTTATGTCCGTCTCAATCTTAGTACGGGTCAAAAAATAAACAAAACTCGAACTTCGGATGACGGCGAATATGTTGCCAGCTGATATCACAGGAGTTACTAGGGCCAACCACGTTACACAAGAGCAGTGGCGTAGCGTGCAATATGGCAACGTTGCAGTTCGACTATTTAAACCCACGAAAAAGATCGAACTATTGGGTGTTCGGTGAACACCTTCGCATTCGACCTTTTACATGGGTTCAAATGGAAACAATCAACGCTGCCAAATTGCACGCTTCGCCACTGCACAAAAGTTACTAGAACGGCTAGTAGAATATATGCTCGCAAATGGCAACGTTCTTAAAATGTGTGCTTTTTGCACATTTTCATCAATTTTTGCCAAAAACTGTTTACTTTTTGAGTATAGCGCAACGTGGTGCTAATGTTTGGAATAACTCGCGACCCTAGAATCACTTGAACCGTCACAATCATACGCTAAGGCAAACAGAGGTATTTCCGGGCACCGAGCATCCCTCCTTTAATTAACTTCCATGCCCCCCCCCCCTAAAACTGGTCCCTGTATTCTACGCAATTAAACATACTCAAGCCCATATAATTAATTAATAAGGTAGGCTTAAGGGGGAAACAGAGGTAGGGGGGAGGGGGAGGGGGTGGGGGGAGGGGGAGGGGTGGGGGGAGGGGGTGGGGGAGGGGGAGGGGGTGGTGGTGGGGGGGAGGGGGAGGGGGGATTCGACCGAGCGGACAATTCTTGACAGTTATTTCGACTCTTTCGATCCCACCCGATCGGGGACAGATTTTCGAATTGAATCCCAAGATAAACCACGGGCCTTTCTCATTCCAGAAACAGCTCGAAAGAGGCTGTAAGAGGATCGGCGATGAGATTGGATGGGCGAGGGGGGGGGGGGGGGGGGGTCAGGCAGAAAGAGAGAAGAAGAACAGAGAATTCGACAATTAATCACTTTAAAATTCATTAAGCCTAGAGTCGAAGCAAAGCAAGGCGGGTCGAACTTTCGAGTGAAATAGACGGAGCAAGTCAACAAAAGACATCTAATTGCTTCATAGAGGGATGCTCTTGCGTCGTTACTTCTCGCTGGTACAACCGCCGCACAGAAGTCAAAGAACTGGATTTTCCAGATAAAATTTCAAGACCATCATTTCTGATTGCGGACAAAAAAAGGGTCAAGCTGATTTAAAGGGGGGGGGGAAACTGACAAAAACTTAAAAACTTACTTAAACTTAAAACTTAAAACTTTAAAAACTTCAAAAATTAACTTTTAAAGCGAGTCAGATTACACACTGAAAAAAGAAATTTTGCTTTCGTATCGAAAAGAGAACTCCTCCTCTCCCCCCCCCCCGGTCCGTGGAAGAATACAAAAAAAAATATAGGTACTTAAATTTCGGTGGAACGGTTGATTTTGAATCTCCTCCACGAGTTTGGAACTTCAGCAAATTTTACCGAATTTTTCAGTATCATTTCCGAGGTCGCCACGATTGACTCCGAAACCCTCTCGCGATCGACACGTTAGCCGGCCTTGATTTATAGCCTTATTTTCGTCTCGAACAAATGCATCGGGAGTTTGGCGCATACAATGAATTAGTTAAACCCTGTATGTGATCAGGTGAGCTGAATCCGTCAATAGTGTTACTATTTCCCCCGTGTCACCAACAGTTTGCCAACGTCTATACGTTAGAACCCCGCACGCGTTGTTCTTTTGTTTACTTTTCCATTTTTTTTTTTATTTTTTTTTTTCATCAAAAAAGCATCGGCTTTCAGCAATAGAATGATAAATGCGTTCACTGGAAATTCCCCAAACACCTTACTACTCATTTGTTCTTCTTCTTTTCTGAGCTAATTATTCATAAAACTACTGTTTGCTATCAAAAATATTTCATGAACATTTGATCATCGCCTGTTTAAATATAATTGAAGCAGCACGACCGTGCCGGGGGGAAGGGGACACGGGCGGATACAGGGAAATGTCTTTCTCTCTCTCCTCCCATCTGAAAACGTGCGTTAGAAAAGGACAGAAGAGGGGGCCAAAGTCACGTGATGGCCCTCTCTACTGTCCTTTTCTAACACAGAAGTTCAAATGGAGGGAGAGAGAAAGACAATTCCCTGTTTCTGCCCATGGAACTGCAGGCCTTTCCCAAGGTTTTACAGCGCATAAACATGTCTTACTGAAAAGTTCGCCTCCAGTTGAACGAAATAAACGCACACGTAGTTCCAACACTCGACTTTGACATTAACCGAGTCGACGATTTTCGTGGCTTCTCTCATTCTAACTCCTTCTTTGTCGCAGATTTTCACCCAAATCTTCTCCACGGTAATAAATTTTCAGTTCGCATTCTCATTTTTATAGTTTGTGTATTTTCTGAATAACATAGAATATTTTAGAGAAAATGAAAACATGATACGCACATCGTTGTTTATGAGAAAATTGTGTCCAGATCAACTATTCATAGTAAAAACTGCGTCCTTTGATGAAAAAAACATAATTTTAGATCTGAAGGGGTTATTAAAGTCGAACTATTTTTTTTTTTTTTTTTTTTTTTTTTTTTTTTTATGAAAAAGATGTAGTTTACTTCACTTGATTTCGATAATTTTGAAAAAAAAAAAAAAAAGGGGCCCACTTTTTTTTTCTTTTTTTATATTTTTATACTTTTATATTTTGTTGTTTCGTTGTTTTGTTGTTGTTTTTTTTTCTCTCTCTTCTTTTTCTTTTTTTCTTCCTGACCATTTTTGGGCTGCCCAGCAATTATTGATGAAGGTCGTGCAGCCATTTTCAAGCGCGCGTGTGTTTTGAAGGCTGCTTGTTCTTGTTTTTTTTTTTTTTTTTTTTTTTTTTTTTTTTTTTTTTTTTTTATATAACATTGTGATTACTGTGAATACAGCAGAGACTAACGCGACTGATATTTTATTCCTTGCAGTAGCATGAAATTCTTCAAAATGCTCTTTAGCTTTGCTGTGCTTGTGATGGCGACCATCTTCGGATCAGCGAATGCACAGGGTAGAGGAGGGGACGATTGCGGTGACGATAGATGCTATCATAGTAACCGTGATGGCTTTCGAACTTGCTGCCAACTACTTTCCCCAGTTTGTAAAGGTTACTGTAAACCAGGTAAATGACAAGAGTGTGTGATTAAGAAAGGTGCGCTCTGTCTACACATATCTTCACCTGCGATGCCCAAAGGATTTCGGATTGATTGAAGAAAAGGATAATGCCGGATAACTTTAAAAATATCCTGTACTTAAAGGGGACGTACAACCAAGAAATCGGCCCTCCCACCCAAAAGTAGCTGAATACCAAAGAGCTTGATTCAAAATGGGGGTTTTTCTCCCCCCCACCGATGTTCCTGAAACTTTGTATTTTGATAGTACTTGATATAAGTAGTCTTTTTTTTCAAATAAAGTTTTTCCAAAAATAATTAGGGGAGGAGTTACAGTGTTGCGAAGTTGCACCTTTCAAAAATTCATAACTTTCGCGTAAATCGTCCGATTGAAACGCGGTTTTCACCAAAAGATGCGGATTGTAAAGCACTTTCATGCCATCCAAACGAAATTCAATTTCAATAATTTTTGACTTAGTTATCGTCATTTTTGTGATTTTTAGGCCACTCAAAATCTACTTAAAGCGAAATAAAAAAAAAATGGTATTTTTTGATTTTGACCGGTTTGAAATATGTTATTCCTCTTTAAATTCTGCGTAAAATGAGCCCAAGCAGAATGCAGGGCGATTTTTTGTTCCGGAGTTATGCATTTTTTAGTAAGCGAAAAACGAGTTTTTTAGGGTACCCATGAGCGTTCGATAGAGAGGCTCAAGTCAAATAAATGGAAACGGTATTTTTTTATTTTGATCAAATTGAAATATGTTATTCCTACTTAAATTCTGCGTAAAATGAGCCCAAGCAGAATGTGGGGCGATTTTTAGTTGCGGAGCTATGCGCGTTTTAGTAAGCGAAAGTCGAGCGTTCTATGGAGTGGCTCAAAGACGTGGGTAGCCCGGGTAGCCTCAACAACTCGACTTTCGCTTACTAAAACGCGCATAGCTCCGCAACTAAAAATCGCCCCACATTCTGCTTGGGCTCATTTTACGCAGAATTTAAGTAGGAATAACATATTTCAATTTGATCAAAATAAAAAAATACCGTTTCCATTTATTTGACTTGAGCCTCTCTATCGAACGCTCATGGGTACCCTAAAAAACTCGTTTTTCGCTTACTAAAAAATGCATAACTCCGGAACAAAAAATCGCCCTGCATTCTGCTTGGGCTCATTTTACGCAGAATTTAAAGAGGAATAACATATTTCAAACCGGTCAAAATCAAAAAATACCATTTTTTTTTTATTTCGCTTTAAGTAGATTTTGAGTGGCCTAAAAATCACAAAAATGACGATAACTAAGTCAAAAATTATTGAAATTGAATTTCGTTTGGATGGCATGAAAGTGCTTTACAATCCGCATCTTTTGGTGAAAACCGCGTTTCAATCGGACGATTTACGCGAAAGTTATGAATTTTTGAAAGGTGCAACTTTGCAACACTGTAACTCCTCCCCTAATTATTTTTGGAAAAACTTTATTTGAAAAAAAAGACTACTTATATCAAGTACTATCAAAATACAAAGTTTCAGGAACATCGGTGGGGGGGAGAAAAACCCCCATTTTGAATCAAGCTCTTTGCAAAATAGAAAATTTTCTTACCAACTATTTGTTCTCATTTTTTCTTTAGGATTATTTAGAGCAGATACATGAACGAAAACGGAAAACTGTGGATTCTGATCGAATTTCTGACTTACCATATCTTGACATTTTCAATCCACCGAAAATTTTAGTTTCTCGGCCAGTGAAAGCATATACGATTAGTTTTAATGTGATAAACCACGGCCGTGAATAAACTGTGATAAATGTGATAAACATGAAACGTTGCGTTCTTTAACTTATTCTCTTATGGTTTCCCATCACAAATTGACCGTTGCCAAAGAAAATAGGAAGAAACTACTTAGTACTCACGACTCACGGGGGGTAGACGTTTTGGGCGAGAGTAGCGAAAATCGGGCGTTTTGGACGATAAAAAAACGTATCTTTTGGGCGAGGAGCTGGATTCGAGAAGGACTTTTGGGCGAGTTAAAATTTGAATTTTGTACTCATGTTCTAAAAAAAGTAACCTAACGTAACTGATACAGGGGCTGGTACGAGTACTGAGAGAGAGGGGGGATGGGGAGAAAGGAGCTAGCCGGGAGAAGAAATATAAAATGGTCACAGGCTGAATACGAACCGGCACTCTTCCGCTCCGACGCTTTTGTGCAATGGTCGCCAAGCTACGGACGAAGACAGACATGACGATTGGGACCGAAATGAGGCTTCTCAAAGCGAATTTTATTTACAGTGTGAAAATCTTCACACAAAAAAGTGAAAAAGTGTAGATTATAGATAAGATTTATTTATTTATTTTATAATTTATCTATCTATTTATTTCAATCTGGCGACAAGGCATCGACAAGCTACAGAGTAATTATTTCGGGCGAGCAAATGCTGAAACGATAAATTTAAAGCTTTAACAAGACATAAACCACAGGCTCCGAAACGACGACGGTGGAAATAGGTGAGTTCGCACCAGATACCGGGAAGAGGGAGAACGATTACATTTATCTATTAAAAGTAAATTCAAATAAATTAAAATTGCTCAAGGTCGACAGAGCCATTATCGTTTTGTCGATAACGGCGGGCGACGCGGCGCGGCGGGCTTCTGGCCAAAATTAATTTTGAGAGTTCTACATAGAATACAAGTTCGCGTAATTTCGATTCAGGTGACAAACGACTTGACAAGATGTAGATAATCAATTTTGCATTTTGCAATGGAGGTGGTAACGGTACCTGGAGTACAAGAGCCCATAAAACAGAGGCAGATCCAGGGATTTTGTCTCTCTCTTTTTCGTCCCCCCTCTCTTTCTTCAACCCTAAGATAATTCAGAGCGACGCAACTTCTTTACGTAATCTGTTTTCATCCGGGAAAAAAAACCGAGTAACAATTTGATGGACGCAGCCTACCTGTGTTAATGCTGATAAGCGCCAAACGGGGCTCTAGCGAACCTTTGCTACAAGGGATTGTAGAGTTGATTCTTGCATAAAAACCTGTAAAAATGACGATGAGCACACTGAAAAATCACGAAATTTACTCTCAGAATCGGGCATAACGGCGGTTCGACGCAGGTACCATGGGAGATTCCTATCTAATTTGAGACGTATCTCTATGTTTCCGTAGAAAAAGTGATAAATTAGACAGGAATCTCCCATGATACCAGGATACCTGCGTCGAACCGCATTACGATCATGCCGATTGAGCAGTTTCGTGAGTTTATTACTGAAAGACTTTCTTACCGAGATTTTCGAGATTTTTGCTGGTTTTTACATCAGAATAGAAATGGATTATTCATTTCCTTACAGCAAAAGTTTGCGAGAGCCCCCTTACTGTCTCTGAACGGCTAAGAGAGGACCAAGAAGGGTCTCTGCAAACTTTTTCCTGGTTCGTGGAAATAAGCAAGCAGTTGTTTCGACCGGTCATTTAACTTACAACCAACTTTTAACGAGGGACTTTAAGTCATTAAATCGATTCATCAAAATTTTAGGAACAGATTGATGGGTCAAACCACACCAGCCACAAGCCAGTTATTTATTAATTTAATAAAAATTAAGGGAAAATCGATAGTGATTGAAAGACACACGTATGTCTTTAAGGATGCGTAGCTAAATTCATCAAACACGGAGCGATTGGGTCTCAAGCTCGACCGTAAAAAAATAAGGGTTTAGTGCAACTGATTTCAGATGGTTGAGTGCATGTGTGGATGCAGAAATCTGGACACAGCGTATTCTTTCTTTTTGAATGAATGGTAAAAAAATCGATTCTTGAAAGGGCTGTAGCCCCGTGACTAACGATTATTTCTCATGCAATCAAATGGGAAGAATACACTGTTGCCAGATTGCTGGAATTGCCAATGGTTGAGTACAATCCTCGTCGTTTGTTGTAATGGGTCTGTTGCAAACTTTTGCTACAACGATAAAAAGTTATTATTCCAACGTAAAATCGCCTGAAAAGTCCATTGGTGGCATCATTAAGTCATGAAATACAATAATAAACTCACAAGAGGCGTTTATTGAAATCCAAGATGGCGGCAAAACATAGAGGAATCTGAATGTATGCACCGTGATCATCCAAGGATTGCCAACGTTTACAACCTCATTGGAGGTAGAGGTTATGTGTTTGTTTACGTTGTGATTGGTTGTGATCGATGTTGTGAGGTTGGCTATCCTTGAATGTTCGTGGTGCATGCATACAGATTGCTCGATATTTTGCCGCCATCTTGGATTTCATTAAACGCTTCTTGCGAGTTTATTATCGCATTTCGTGGCTTTCTGATGCCACCATTGGACTTTTCAGACGATTTTTCATTAGATTAAACACTCTCAATCGTTGTAGCAAAAGTTTGCAACAGACCCATTAGTTTTGATAAGTTTTGACTTTAGAATCATGATGTTTTACCGGTTCTTCGGACTGATGATCATACGTCCGAGGAGCCGGCAAATCTCTAAAATTTATCTGCATAATCTTTTAAAGAGATATCCTCTATTAAAAAATTAAGAAAACAAAAAGAAACAACATTCTAACCTCAAAATAGGTCATCACTAGAAAAAAAATAAAACGCAACAAACAAGACTAAATGGTTTGAAGTTATAGTTTTCAGCACAACCATACATCTCCAAAGCTTGATGAATTGAATGCTTTTGATCGATGTTTGGCTGTTTCGTCCAATTTCTTTTTGTTTGTTTTTGCAAAACTCGGGAAACACGTTATACTGCAATATTGTCAGATGCACGACCTTACCCATATGAATCAATTTGAAACAAAAGGATCTAACCTCAAATCTGACAACACAGCTATATAGCAGGCAAAGGCAAAGTGATATCCATGGTAATAGAAACATATTAGTCCGGAATATCCCATGATGCCTGCGTGTATCATTACGAATCTTTTGTAAACGCTATTCTAGCAGTCCATAAATCTCATTTGCCAGCAGAGAAAAAATGAGCAATGAAGATTGGAGTCATCCGCATAATATCTATGTTACGACGCCATAATGGCCGCGCGTATAAAAGTTTTCATCACGCTTCCGAGAGGATTTTCAGAAGTTTTTAGCATCCCCATAATTTCTTTTGGCTGTTTTTACTTAACAGCCGAAACTTAATGCATCCATCCATAGCAAAAGTTTTTGCAACAACCTAATCGGTATATAACCAGTAGCGGATCGAGCAATGTAAAAACAACGGACTCTATCCATTTAAACCTACGTAAAATAATCGATCTTCAATATAATCACTGAATCCCTGAGAAATCGATAATTTTGCAAAGGTTTAAATAGCAAAAAATGTGGTTGCCAAATAGCACGAGACACCAGTGCACTATGGTCTGGGATCGAAAAAAAAGTAAGCAAAAATCATCGTTTTCGTCCTTTCAAGCTTAATTTAAAACTTTCCAATTAAAATTCTAGGGTTAAATTCCTTGCTTCAAGTGTTTTTATTTTTGTGATTAAAATTGGCATGGAAGTTTATAAATGATAAGTTGACGAGGAATTTACTTTCTGGTTTTTGACCACTTTTTTACAAACTCAGAGCATACTGAACTAGGTAAAACAAAAGAGATCTGCGGGCCAATTATTTACTTTTTCGCGAGGCCAATTGTCAAAATTGATATCGATCGAAAGACGCCTATTGTTATTCAACAGGGAATAACATACTTGCCGTGGACGCTTTCGATCGATAGCTCATAAAGGTAGCTAAAAAGCTAGATTTACACGAACGCGACGAAGGTCATAATGATTTCCGAGTAGGTAAATGATCCATCAAAAATGGTACAAGGGGTGTCCCAAAAGTACTGCACACTTTTATCTGGGGGGCGAACGAAAGCAGGTGTCGAAAAAAGGATTATGAGGGACGATCGTCCTATTAATCCTAGTTGAATACCTATAAATCAAGACCAAATTTAGCTCTGTAAGTTTATATTCACTGAGTTACAGCGTTTTGAAAATGACAAATCGAGCTGACCCCTCCAGGATTTTTAGCATATTTTTCAAGAAAAAAAAAGGGGGGGGGAGTTAAAAAATCAAAAGTTCTCAAGAGAACAAATTAACATCCTAACACAGTGTCAAAGGGAGGCAAAATGCAAGCATCACACATTTGTCAGTCTTGGTATAAGATTCTGCAAAATTTTTTGAAACAAATTAAATCACTTGATTTCTTATCTCCCTTTTTTTCTTCTTGAAAAAAATGCTAAAAATCCTGGAGGTGTCAGCTCCACATGCCATTTTCAAAACGCTGTAACTCGGTGAATATTTAACTTACAGAGCTGAATTTTGTCTTGATTTGTAAATAATTACAAGGACAATTGTTTCTCATAAACCGTTTTTTGATACTTGATTTCGTTCGCCCCCCCAGACAAACGTGTGCAGTACTTTTGAGACACCCCTTGTAGTTATGAGAGGGGGGGGGGGTCCACCAAACCCTCCCCTCTTATGTACAAAAAAGAACACTCTATACATGTATACATACTGTAAATATAGTACATAACGTAAATAAGTACACAAGTACATACTTTAAACATAGTACATGGCGTAATTACGTACATAAGTACATACTGTACAGTATCATCATTATATGGATTACTGTACATACTGTACAGTTCACTTATCCATGTAATAAATGACGTAGCTATATAGTCTGTCCGGGGGGGGAGAATGGGGGTTCCACAAACCGGTTAAGTAAATAAATTGAAATTTACTAATAATCGTGAATTCGGCAACATCGTTCGACCGTGACAGCAGTGGCGCGAGCCCGTGGCATAGCTTCGTAACCGTCGAAGAAAATTACTTTTGCTCATGACAATATTTGTGGCATTTTTTCCCCCCTTTTTTCAGGCGACGTTGACATGTGTAAGTTTGCGTCTGGACATTGAACACGCGAAGTTTACACAAATCGATTACTGTGAATGAATTACGTTCGGTCGTACGATGGCATGAATCAATTTGTTTTAGGCACAGCACAAAACAGCCAACACGCTTTGAGTCACAGACTACGAGAGAGACATGAAAGCACACCGGTTTTATTGCCGCGCCCTTGGCTGCGAAAGTTCGATGAACGAAAAGTTTTGAAGGTTTCTGGCGATCCACTTTTATAAACCCGCAAAACTCTGCTTCATATGAAGTCAGACAAGACTACTTCGGTAAAAAAGTAACTTTTTTTCCTCCTCTCCCTTAATCTTTTCCTACTTTTTTTCTGTAGGGTTCGAGAGAGCTCGATTCTGTAGGATTGATTTTCAATACAGAGGCTTTTATACGTAAACGCAGAGGAAAGAACTCACTTTCTCTCTCTTTGACAGTTAAAATGTGCGGGTCAGAAAAGGATTAATAAAATTGAATTTTACTTTTAGGTTCGGGTGAAGATTTGAGGTTTGAAACTTATCGAGGGACACCGAAGGCTAAAGTCAACAAAACCATTTCCAGGCAATTAAGAGAGTTTTTTCTTGTTGTCTCCCTCCGTTAAATTACTCTTTCTGCCCCCATCTTTATTTATGTATTTATTTATTTATTTATTTATTTATTTATTTATTTATTTATTTATTTATTTATTTTATTTTATTTCACACGATCTAGCCTTGCGGAAGGCTTGGTACAAGTCAAGTTAGAAATAAGTACTTCATATTTAATACAATAAATACAAAAAGTTAACATAATCATAGTGAAAAGTTAAGGATAACGTTATATTGCAAGTTTAAGAGCTCCTGTTCCAGTTAGCCAAAATATTCCGTTACATGATAAAATGCATTTTCTATAAAAAAACCGCTTAAGATTGAAAGACCTTAACTTAAGACCTTGCGAGACGGGTAAAAATTCCGAGGTGTGGGAACAGCATCCGTGCCATCCATCGTTGCCGAACAAACAGTTCGGATGAGATAATAAAATGCACAACTGTTGGATCGGAAGAAAGTCTTCACTCGAACTTAATAGTAAAATTCACTTCAAGACGAGAGGAATCAATATTTTCCTCCGATACGCACCCTTGTTATAATTTGATATTTAAACGGGTGGCAAGACAAATTTAGAATAATGAATGATCGACAGTCAGTAGGTCTACCGTGAAAATGTCTACTGATAGAATTTCTACTTCTTTGAGGCTACTGCAATGTCTACATTATCTTAAGGTTCTTGAGAGCAAATGGAGGTGTTTAGCTAAGGAGCACACCTCTTGTTTTATGGGCAATTTTTTTTTTTAAGAGAGATAAAACAAGAGGTGTTCTCTTCAGCTAAAAACCTCCATTTGCTCTCAATGCACAAATCTCGGGAGGAGCGCACCCATTGTTTTATGGGCCCTTTTTGCGGAGACGGCTTCGATTACGTTCTCGCCGATAGACTGCGAGTCGCACGACGATCAATTTACCCTTTCGTGCCCTACATTTAAAGTTATGAGGAATCTTTGGTTTTTTTTTAACGAAAGCTACTTCACGCTAGTTCCATGGTGACGACTGAAAATTGATAAGCGATGACAATTTTGGGAGATGGAATGGATAAAAACAAAACCGGAGCGCGATAGGATGTAAAAACGCTTGAAACTTGAAGGAAGGGCTCACAGTTTTACAAAAACCCTCCTCGAAAATTGAAAAAAATAAAACCCGGACTGCCGCGCCGTTACACAAAGGGTAATTCTCCTCTTTTTGTTCTAATTCCGCGCCACTATCATAAATCCCGACACTTCACGAGAGCATTGTTTTACCTACCTGACGGTTGTGTGATCCTGAAATCTATCGGCTGGACCGTTTCAGCTTTATATCCCCCCGCCCCCTTCTCCGCATAATTCAAGCCGAGTGGAGTAAAAACGAGAGGAGGAAAGACAAATCCGCAAGAACACAAGCACAACAAAACAAAAAAGGGGGAAAACCGGCGGATGAGGGGGGGGGTGCACCGGCGGGCGTGTACCCTCGCACAAACGGAACTTGGCTGAGAATAAAGGCAAATAAATAAATCCGAGTTGTGGCCACATTAACCCGGAAAAAAAACTAACCTTATCACAACGACAAATGGAAAGTCAGATTAAAAGAAAAAAAAACTCGAATACTAAACAAGGGATGAAAATAAAATAAAAATAAAATAAAATAACATAAAATAAAATAAAAAACTGCTGAATAAATTATCGTTTTTTTTATTTTTATTTTTTTCCACTCCCTCTACTCTTCTTTCTTTCGCCCCCCTCCCCCCAGTCATTACCCGATTCGCCTCCTTCGTGGCATATTGTAACTCTTTCTTTTTTTCTTTCTTTCTTGGGCTCCGCACATCGACCAACGAAGATAATAAAGGAGCAAAAGAAATGATAAAGAGCAATAACGAACTCAAGAGGGGTCTTTAGTGGCATGTCTGCTGAGCATGAGAAGAACAACCCCGCTTACTCTCCCCTTTTCACCCCCCTCGAACTCTTCCCTTCCCACCAAAAAACAATTACGATCTGCACCAACATCACACCTTCACTCACAGTGCTACCAAATTGACCGAACAAAAACCACAGTTTCCATTTAAAAATCAAACTAAAATGTAATACTATACTTTTGGCCATCGTGGCTCGTGACTTTTGATGTCTTATCAAGCAACCTCATTCGAACAAACCTGTGAGAGAGAACCGGTTAGCGGTTACTTCGATAAATCAAGATATCTTCGATAATCACCAAAAAACAATTACGATCTGCACCAACATCACACCTTCACTCACAGTGCTACCAAATTGACCGAACAAAAACCACAGTTTCCATTTAGAAATCAAACTAAAATGTAATACTATACTTTTGGCCATCGTGGCTCGTGACTTTTGATGTCTTATCAAGCAACCTCATTCGAACAAACCTGTGAGAGAGAACCGGTTAGCGGTTACTTCGATAAATCAAGATATCTTCGATAATCACCAAAAAACAATTACGATCTGCACCAACATCACACCTTCACTCACAGTGCTACCAAATTGACCGAACAAAAACCACAGTTTCCATTTAAAAATCAAACTAAAATGTAATACTATACTTTTGGCCATCGTGGCTCGTGACTTTTGATGTCTTATCAAGCAACCTCATTCGAACAAACCTGTGAGAGAGAACCGGTTAGCGGTTACTTCGATAAATCAATCGAACCCAACGAGCAATAGTGATACAGTGGATTTTTGGACGACGTTATGTTGAGGCAGCATTGAGGTAGCTACGATGAAAATCTCTAATGGGCGTTTTTCATAGAGGCTCGCGGTTTTTTTTCCCTCATATTTTTTAACCTTTAAATTTTTTTTTTAAAAAATTGTGACAGAGACATTTGAAATTGGTATTATACGAAAAGACAAAAGTTTTGGGGTGGCTATCTGGACACAGGAATCGAGATAACTATCCCTCTTAGAAAAATTTTCACGAAAAAGAAACTGACACCTGACAGAAACAATCCAAATTTTCTCACTTGGATAGTTGTTTTAAAATTCTGCAGCCAGATATAGCCACTCTAAAACATGCACTTTCGTTTATAACCAATTTCAACTGACTTAATTACAATGGGGCTCCTGCAAACTTTTGCTACAGGGGAATAAGAGTTCATTTTTGCGTAAAAACCCGTAAAAATGACAATGACTATACTTAAGAATCACTAAATTCACTCTCAGAATCGGACTTTATGGCGAAGAGACGTAGGTACCATGGGAAATTCCTATCTAAATTGAGACATATCTCAGGGTTTCCGTAGAGAGCGTGACTATTATAATAGACAGGGATCTCCCATGTTACCTGCGTTCAACCGCCATTACGAACTTACCGGTACAGCAGTTATGTGAGTTTAATACTGACTTTTAGACGTTCTTATTGTGGTTTCCTTGATTTTCGCTGATTACTACTTCAGATTGTACTATTTATTTGCTTATAGAAAAGTTTGCTAGAGCCTCATTACTGATTCTAGGTTAAAAGATACGAGGCAAACCAACCAGAATTAGATTTTCATTGCTGCCTCACGTTGGAATAGGACTTATAACATGAATTAGCCTCTCTATTATTACTATACCTTGTTGGTCGAACCTTCAATTAATCGATACCTTCGCATACGTCTAAACGAGAGAAAACTGGTAATAGACTTTCAGGATTCAACAATACGCTTTTACCTCCAAAACTGACAACGCTGCCCCCCCCCCCCCGAATTTCCATCCCCTATCGTTCGCGACGACGATGATTTCGCCAAACTCATGTTGACCTAAATGTCACACAGGGGTACCAATGAGAGAAGAGCATGTTCCTTCCATTAGGGAGTTTTCATAAAAGGTTACTAGTCCGAGCTACGAAAAACAAAACAGAGTAAATGAAGAAGGGAGAGAAACATAAGGTACAAGTGCTTCGGATTTCAGAGACGTTGAAAACCTCGGCGCGGTTGTCAAATCGATATTTATTTCTCTCCATTCCTCAACGAGCTATACCGTAACAGAAAGGATTTGTGGGTCGTTCTTTAGAGCAGTGGCGAGGCGTGCCATTTGGCAACGTTTCTTTTCCCCCCTTTAAACACATTAGAAAGGTCGAAACATCTGGTCATCGCCGATGACCGAAGTATTCGATTCTTTCAGTGAGTTTAAATGGAGAGAGTACATCGTTGTCAAATTCCACGCCTCGCTACAGCTTTAGAGGCAGCCACAGTGGAAATCTATGTACAGGTTTCACACAGGCTCGGTTTGTTTGCCTCATATTATTTAACCTTTAAATTTTTATAAAAAAAAACAGGTATGACAAATCTATTCGAAATCAGTTTCAATGAAAATTGAAAGTATGGGGCTATTGCAAACTTTTGCTACAGGGGATTAAAGAGATTATTCTTGCATACAAATCTATAAAAATAACGATGAGTTCACTAAAAGATCACGAAATCCACTCTCAGAATCGGGCTTAGTGGCGGAGAGACGCAGGTATCATGGGAGATTCGATCCTATCTAATTTGAGACACATCTCTGTGTGTCCGTAGAGAAATTGACAAATTAGACAGGAATCTCCCATGATACCTGCGTTGAACCGCCATTCCGATCTTGCCGTTGTAGCAGTTTTGTGAGTTTATTACTGAATTTCAGACTTTTTCAGTGCGATTTTCGTCATTTTTGATGGATTTAAAATCGGATTGGATGATTCATTTATTCACTGCAAAAGTTTGCAAGAGCTCCATTTTAGAGTGTCTACCTGCACACAGATATCGATTTCTTTTGGAAAAATTAGCACGACCAAGAAACTTCTGCGTCCAGGCAATTTTCTAACCCTTGCACTTTCGTTTAAAATCGACTCTATACAAGTTTTTGATTTAAGGGTAAAAGAAAATGAGGCAAACAAACCAGAATCAGATCGCTCATGCAGCCTCACTCTGGGATAAGACTTATAACATGTATCAGCCTCTCTACTGCTACGCCTTGTTGCCATACCCGTACTTGTTTGATTTAGTTTTGAACCCTTTTCAGCTAAATAATAAACGACAAAGCTGTTTGCAAATAACAATGCAAGATGTATTTGTCCGTATATCCTCTACACAAACCTATGAAAAGAAAATCGATCTTTCAGAGGGGCTCCATACTGAAACTCCTGATAATCGATACTTTTGAATAGATTCAAACGGAATTGGTTCAAACTAACGTAAAGCGGTCTACGTCATAGTGTAGAGATCAAGCGGCGGGCGACGTCGTCGAATCTTGATTGACATCTTAGTATTTGAGTCGGCGCCAGCGCGTTGATCGTGGCATTTTAATTTGAAAGAGGCTAAATAGACGTCTCGTTAGCGCCCTTGAAAAAAGGTTGTAAATGTCAAATCGGTGTCAGTGCAGTCTTAGATTTAGGTGACGGTGTCTACTATACTACGAGCGAAGTATTTTAATTCAGCTTTTCAAGGGAAGCGGCCCATGAAACGTCAGCTGTGCTCTATTCAAGGAGTCAGCATCAGAATTAAATCAGGATTCCATCTGAAGAGAGCACCTGCACGGAGACAAATTTCTGATTTAAATTACGGAACGTAGGAAGAAATCAGGGTAAAAAGAAATTCCCTTTAAAATAATAAGAATTCTTATTGATCCAACGATTCTTTCTTGTGATTATTCTGATCATCAGAACGTTCAATTGGACCAATGATAATTCTGGTTGAATCAATACGAACTCTTGTTATTTTAAAGGGAATTTCTATTTACCCCACTTTCTTCCTACGTTCCGTAATTTCAATCAGAAATTTTTCTCCGTTTGATTTCGTATAGACCCTTCTACCGGGAATGGCCTGAATTTAAACACCGAAAGAATTGTCATCACTCAGCACAAAGGAAGAAATATTGGGACTTTTTTCCATGCGAGATCTATTGCACTGGAAATTATGAGAGGAATATTGTCAACTTATATCGCCAACTTAGGGGAACATCAGATTGAAAGTTAAAGAAAACTCCGAAGAGCTGTCGAATATTCCCCCAACTTTTGATTTAAATGGCCTTGATGCCTTTTGATTTTTTATTTCAGGTTTTTCTATCAAATTATGGCCGTGGTACCAGAATCTCTTCTAAATGTTCAAGAACTATGGAACAAATACCAGAAATTGCCTATGTTGACATATTATTGAGCTTCTTGTGATTATTTTTTTATTTTTTTATTTTATTTTATTTTTTTTTGCGGCAATTATTCATTTTTTCCGTTTAAACCAATGTAAAATGATCGATTCTTGAAGGACTATCTGACACTGAGGGTATCGATTTTTCACACGGATTTAAATGACAAAAGAAGAATGATTTAATTTACAAATTGTTCGAGCCACCACTGATCCCAAGTCGCGTGAAGCGTCACGTCACAAGACGACGCGCCAACAAGTGTCGAAAGCAGAAGGAAGTAGACATGAAGCCAAGTTCAGATCAGGAGCCGAGACATATTAGAGTTTGCTAACACAAATTTAACGTCAAGATGAATTCAAACATTGGATGGGATCTGGATGATGATGCGACTAACTTAATAAGCGAGACATAAGAGAGCGAGAGCAAATCGGGCAAGGTGGAGGGACTGGGTGAGGGGGAGGAGTTATGCGGGGGGAGGGGGAGAAAGGTTGAAAATGACATCAAGTCATTCGACTGCGATGGGTGTGTGTGTGTGTGTTTACACGTCTATAGTAGAGCGTAAAACCAATTGAGGGCGGGATGGCAGGTGGGAGGGAAGAGGGGGGAGCGAGCGATGAGAGAAGAGCGTGAACCGATGTCGTAGCGATGCGACGGGACCTCCACCGAGCCACCGAACACCAACGAGCTACAAATAGAGAAGGTGTAAAGTACGGCCTATTTGATGCCCCCCCCCTTCACCATTGGTATGCTCTCCAAGGAGGTGAGTTTTTCGCCTCGTTTCTAGCTTCCTTCAAACTTAACAAAGTTTTAGTCGACTCCGTCTCGTTGAAACCCTCACGAAATGTAAGGACGATCGAGGAGCCACGGAAAGAACGTGTTATTACCAGGATCTGACAAAGACCCGTCTCGGGAGCAAAAAAACACGCACTCAAAATTTCCGAACCATACCAACTGCCGCGATGAGAGTTTTCGGGCAGAACACTGGGTTATTTTTTTGCACCATTCCTCCGATGTCGGTAGATACATAATCCGAGGTTTGGAGACAACACCGTTGACTTCCTGCAACGAAACCACCGAAAGAGGATTTAAAAAAAAAAAAAAAAAAAAAAAAAAAAAAACCCTACAACATCGGAAATTACAATTACATGGGAGAATGCGATAGCAATGCATAGGGCTCACGCGAGAGTGAGAGAGATAGTTTCGAACGCTCAACGAACGGTTTCCATAGGAGGACGTCATTAATAAAACCGTACATTCGAGAGTGGAGAAGTTTCTTATAAAAATACCGCATCAACAAAGCAACCGTAACGAACCGTCAATAAAACGACACATAGTTAACTATTCGTACTTGACGGTATTGAAATTGCATACACTTGAAATTGAAGGAGTTTACTCAATTTTCGTCGAGTAGTACTCGACTACTCGTGAACCTCTCGCTTCGCGTGGCTTCCGTTCTCTCTCAAATGAGACGATGAGGCTGCTTCTGGTATGAATGAAGACCGTCAAAGATGTGAGGGCCGAAGATTAAAGTGGTCGTAAATGCCTTTTAGGAATTTCGTAAATTTTAATCAGTGCGCTCACAATGTCCATGCCATCGAACATACTTGGGCAAAGCTAATTTGAAATTATAAATCATCGAAAAACAGTAAATTGTCATTTAAGGCCTAAACCGCTCTCGTATAGACACGTAACTATTGTCCTTTGAACAAGTTAGATGTCTACCTAAGCCACTAACTGATTTAGTTGCTTGCCGGACAACTTAGACAATTTAGTTCTTTTTCGATGACTTAGTTTCGAATTAGTTTTGCCCGAGTCTTTCATAGAATCAATAACTCCTACCAAGTAAGTACAGTACAGTCATCGAGAGTGGACGTACTAGCGGGGACAAAGATACCTGGCGAGAGTATGCAACACGCAACACACCTAACACACGCGTTGAATGGGATGATGTGTATTGCTTATTGCATACCCTGGCTAGGTATCTTTGTCTCCGCTAGTACAAGGATCGCAACTCCTTAAATCGCGAGAAACGAAACAAGTTCTAACTATAGTTATAATATCTTTGGTTACTCTCAAATTGAGAAGTTCTAATTACAGTCATAATATCTTTTGCTGCTCTCGAATTTAGAAACTACGCTCAATACAGTTCCACCTTTCGATGAACTATTCGTCGCCGACAGTTACTTGTTTGATGGCATACAACCTGCGAGAGTCTAATTTGAATTTACATACATTGTAAAGGCATGATGCCTTAGGCATTCACGACACCAAGGGTCAATTTTGAAGGTTTTCGGTTTTTTCATAAACTCTTGAAGGAAAAAAATCCAAGAGAGCTAGTTAAAGATCCATGATGCTGTGTCAAAAGTTTCCGAAAGACCAATAAAGTTATTTAATTTCTGAAATTCCAAAATAATCCTTCAATTTGGTTGAGAGAAAACGGTTGGATGACAATCCCCTGATCACCGTAATTAATCACGAGGAATTGATTTCGACAACACAGCCGCAAGCAGAAGCAAATCGGACACATTTCAGACGACATTTACTTTTGCAGAGGAATCAAGACTTCTTGGAATATGACATCATTCGGCTGAAGTAAGTTGAGTTGAGAGGAGGCAGTTGTTGGAAACTAACCGCTGTTTATCTAGTCACCGAGTCAAGCCGGGACAGGAAAACCGAAAACCGGCCAAGGAGACAGCGGCAGAAAGAGAAAGAGAAATAATATGACAGCGGAAGAGAGGGAGAGGGAGAGAGAGAGAGAGAGGGAGAGAGAGAGAGAGAGAGAGAGAGAGGAGAGAGAGAGAGAGAGAGAGAGAGAGAGAGAGAAAACAACAGCCGGGGCTCCCCTATCCCCTATCCTCCCTCTCCCCGCCCTCTGCAACATTGTACCGCAAATACCAAAACAAAACCTTAATTTGGGAACAAAAGCTAAACAAACTCAAGCGCCAAGTTACTTTTAATCCGACGAATCGGATAATGAACCCCCTTGTCTCTGCGCCATACCGCGTCGCTTGCTTACGCCGAGTTGAGCCGAGGTTGAAAGTTTTCGGGCCAAGTTCCAACCCCTCCAGGAACCTTGCGGACATCCTCCCACTAAAATAATTACTTGAGGGTCGACTTAAAACGTCGTCGGCTATAACAAGCAGGGATGGATGCAATACCGGTGTAAGGGAGTGTGTAGAGTTTGCGTCGCACACAGTCGGGGAAATTTTAAATTGCGGTTATAATCGGTGCAGGAATGCAAGAACTCATCTTGAAGACGATTCCTTAGATTATAATTATAAATTATTATGAACTAGATATTTTTTGTTCGTTGGGCTACCTTACTATGTAAAGGGTATACAAAAATACCTTTACACATTTTAAGCGCGTCTCCTGGAGATCAAAGGGAGAATTTTCCAAAAAGAACAAACGATTAGAAATGCCCACTCCCCCCCCCCCAAAGTTTAGAAGAACAAAGTTAAAGGGGTATTTTAAACGCAAAGCTTATAATTGACTTTGAAAACATCAGAAAATAAATTTGAGAGAAATTTTTGTTGCAATCTTGACCATTTTAAGGCGAAACTTCTATATTTATGATTTGGGGAAAATAAAATGTGAAACAATAATTTAATAGATCAGATAGGGGAAAAACTATTAAAAAGTTTGTTGGTCTCCAGTATTTTAGTGGCTGAAAAAATGAGTGTCCTCTCTTTTCTACAGGGTGTTCCTGGATTAACACGCATAAATGATGGAGGTGATTTTTCAAGGAAAACTAAGACTTTTTTTTCCTATAAACATAGGCCATAAAATGCTTTCCCTCTGAGCTATGATTTTTCAAAGTTGGAAAAAAATTTTGGTTTTTTTAATACAACGGCCAATTTTATGGATAAAATTGAATGAAAATTAGTTTTTTAAGGGTATTTTTTGGTGTAAAATTCAATTTTTGGGTCGAATAAACGTTTCAAGGAGTTTAAATGGGAGTTTCAGAGGGGTGTTGATCTTAAAATTGAAAAATTTTTGGTAGCCGGTCAATTTTTTGAAAATTGAGGTGCATATTCGGATTTTATGAGCAAAAACAAAGGTTTTTGATCCCTTCCATTTTTGTCCTCCGCCGCGTTTTTAATGGCGAAAAATGGATTTGAAATTTTGTCCATTTTTGGGTATACCCTGCTAATTGAAGGCGCAACTTCCGATGTCACCGTCCCGAGCACGTAAACTCTCCGCGCCAGCGCGAAGCTATGCGTTTGGTCGTGCACGGGAAAAAACTACGGTGAAAATAACCATACTGATACCTGATTTTGGCACCTGCTACATGTTATGGTAATGTTAACCAGGGGTATACTATGTTTTGACTAGGTATTAGGTGATGTTACCTGATTGCACGTCGAATTCACTCAAAGTATCGGTAAATGTACCATACATCTGGTAAAGTTTACCATAACATCTAGCAGGTGCCAAAATCAGGTATCCGTATGGTCATTTTCACTAATCTTTTTTTTTCCGTGTGTCCCCCCTTCCATCATCTTGGAAAGCAAGAGTAAACTCGCAAGTTCATCAAGTTTTAGAGGTAATAGGGCATTTAAATAAAATAAACCATAACTATCATTATTATCTGTTATGATTATTGTCAAAAACAGTTACACACATTAAACAATCAAACCGTCAAAGCCATCAAACAAAAAGTGTATGCTATGCCCGTTCCTGTTGTTGAAACATTGCAGCATCGCATTGTCGGGGTGTGTGCCGATTTAACTCGAACGCAATGCAGATCAGCCGTGACGTCAGTAACAAAGAGGTGCACCTCTTGCGTCAACCAAGGTGGTTTTCATTTTGAACATTTGCTGTAAAATTTTAAATATTTTTAAGGCATATGAGTGCCTTCTTAGCTTCGTTTGATCCAAGTTTTATAAAAGAAAAAAAAAAGAAAAAAAAAAAAAACTAAGTTCGATTGGTCCATAACAATTATTATTGATTGTCTTGTTGTTACAGTTATTACTAATTGTTTCGTTTACACATTAATAATTGTAATTGTTTTTTAATAATCATAACAGATATGAATGATAATTAAGGTTATCATTATTATTACATTATTAATACATCGATAAATTATTATGATTATCATAACATAAAGTCCATGGTTTATTTTATTTAAATGCCCCATTAGGCAACCTCTAAAACTTGATGAACTTGCGAGTTTACTCTTGCTTTCCAAGATGATGGGAGGGGGGACACGACCAAACGCATAGCTTCGCGCTGGCGCGGAGAGTTTACGTGCTCGGGACGGTGACATCGGAAGTTGCGCCTTCAATTAGCAGGGTATACCCAAAAATGGACAAAATTTCAAATCCATTTTTCGCCATTAAAAACGCGGCGGAGGACAAAAATGGAAGGGATCAAAAACCTTTGTTTTTGCTCATAAAATCCGAATATGCACCTCAATTTTCAAAAAATTGACCGGCTACCAAAAATTTTTCAATTTTAAGATCAACACCCCTCTGAAACTCCCATTTAAACTCCTTGAAACGTTTATTCGACCCAAAAATTGAATTTTACACCAAAAAATACACTTAAAAAACTAATTTTCATTCAATTTCATCCATAAAATTGGCCGTTGTGTTAAAAAAACCAAAATTTTTTTCCAACTTTGAAAAATCATAGCTCAGAGGGAAAGCATTTTATGGCCTATGTTTATAGGAAAAAAAAGTCTTAGTTTTCCTTGAAAAATCACCTCCATCATTTATGCGTGTTAATCCAGGAACACCCTGTATAGTGGCACAAACAGAGACTTTCGAGAGGTGGGGTTGCTAAAAATATGGGGGGGATAAATATTTCCAAAAAATTACAATTTTTCGCCAATATTTTGAAGCTCTTCAATAGGTCGGATATTGTCTGGATTCTCTTCACACCCTTTAAGATCTTTTCTTGCGAGCCAATTTATTTATATTATTATTTATTTTCCTTTCTTTATGATTGGGGTAGTGGCTGGAGGGTGGTGCCTGAAATTGGAGCTGATAAAACATTAGGTTAGCTCGAACTTCTAAACCATCATTAATACAGAGTGGATATTTTTAATACGGGGCAGACCTTACGTTTCCCATCGGCATCTGCCGACCGGCCGGCACTTGCTATAGCCCTAAATTCAAGATGCGATAATTAATCTTCTTTCCCAAGTTTCCCTTGCGCACCGCGCTTGTCTCACGGTGAGTGGTCGCGATCTGTATTCACTATGGAGCGGAAAACTTGCATTCAGCGTTGCCTAACTGTCGCAAAAAATGAGGGTCGATCTTCAATAAACAGGACAAGTAATTGCCTGAGGTGTATTCAGAAAAATTGACAAAATTCGCAGCAACCGAATCACAATCTTCAATAAGCAAGTAATCGCCGGAGGTGGATACAGAAAAATTGACAAAATGTGCAGCTACCGAATCACAATCTTCAATAAACAGGACAAGTAATTGCCGGAGGTGGATACAGAAAAATTGACAAAATTCGCAGCAACTGAATCACAATCTTCAATAAACAGGACAAGTAATTGCCTGATGTGTATTAAGAAAAATTGACAAAAATCGCAGCTACCGAATCACAATCTTCAATAAACAGGACAAGTAATTACCAGAGGTGGATTTAGAAAAATTGGCAAAATTCGCAGCTACCGAATCACAATCTTCAATAAACAGGACAAGTAATTGCCTGATGTGTATTAAGAAAAATTGACAAAAATCGCAGCTACCGAATCACAATCTTCAATAAACAGGACAAGTAATTACCAGAGGTGGATTTAGAAAAATTGGCCAAATTCGCAGCTACCGAATCACAATCTTCAATAAACAGGGCAAGTAATTACCAGGGTGGATTTAGAAAAATTGACAAAATTCGCAGCTGCCGAATCACAATCTTCGCCTCTGACATTAATCATCTAATATTACTCCTACATATAATTTCATCCATTTCATACAAATAGGGGTAAAGTCGGTTGTGACGTTGTTGAAATTTTGCAACTGAGACCATTTCCTGAAGAAAGGCCAAAACAATGGGTGTTCTCTTCCTGAGAATTGTGCAGATGGGAGTTTTTGGCTGACGAGCACACTTTTGGTTTCATACGCCCTTTTTACGGAAAAGTCCTCAATTTTGAAATCGAATTCTCAGCATACATCAATAGATAAAAATAAAAAAAAAACAGCAAAAGATAAATGTTTGCTTACAGTACGAAGGGGGAGGGGGGAGGGGGGTATTTTTTAACGGCAGCCCCAG
The DNA here is from genome assembly GCA_011764245.1 of Trialeurodes vaporariorum. Lineage (NCBI taxonomy): Eukaryota > Metazoa > Arthropoda > Insecta > Hemiptera > Aleyrodidae > Trialeurodes > Trialeurodes vaporariorum. The sequence goes on from VMOF01000035.1 coordinate 21,495,914, forward strand.
ATGGACAGTGGACAATTTTGTAGAGGTAATTTCTATGATCTTCAATCAGAATTTTGAATTCTGACACTGCTCAAAATACTTTTGATTACTCAAAACAAGCGAATTCTGTTAACAAATGCCAGAAAGTACCCCTACAAAATAGTTAAAATCCATCTCGTTGCCGTTGAAATATTATTTTCTCCAAACATTTTTTATTTTCAAAGAAAAACTTGAAAATTCGTGCAATCTTTACGTCTTTCCATTTTAAGGGAAAGTCAGAAAATTATTCTTCAAAATCTTAAAGGCGATACTTATTAGGATACTACCTCCTTCACTTAACTTACTTTCTTTCTCTCAGTAAACTGTTTTAGTTACGAGCGGGAAAATTAAAATTGATAAATCTGATTGGTTATAATGCTTTTATTAAAAATGAAATCGACAAATGATAAGTTGTTTTTGAATTTTCCGCGTCTCACCCAGAACAGTATATTGAGAACTATCTATTTCATATTTTTATCAATAGACTAAAAATTTCATTGAATGTATTATAAAAATAAATGAAAAATATTTCTAAAAAGGTTGATATCTTAAAATCTGATTCTTTTATTTGTTATTCAAAACTTGTAACACTTAATAAGGAGTCACAGACTTACACCCCTACGGTCTACGTGACAAGTGGCAATATTAGGCAACAGGGTCTTTTGGCACTGAGAGCGAAGGAGAGTGAGACAGGGAGGTGGTTGCGGAGATGCGTTATTTCATAGAAACCCATCGAGCCAAAAAATAGGTGTGAAGAAATAAGAATAAAAAATAAAAAAAATTAAATAAATAATGAAAATAATTGCAAGAGAGCTTTGCATAAATTCCACGTCAACGAACGCGCGAAACTTTGAATTTAATTACATTATCAAACTTGGTCACTGCAGAGCTCTCATAGCGATGATAAACTAATCACCTCTCAACGAAACACCGTTGCCACCTTTAAGAAAGAAAAACCAAAATAAAATTAATTAAGAGTATATTACTGAGCCATTTCACTACATTTATTTTTCCATCCTTTGATAGAATTTCACCAATTTGTAATCTGTTCACAAAAAAAAAAAAATTTGCGACGGTGAGATTACAAAATTAAGTTTTCTCTGATAATCGTAAGGATAAATTGAACATTAAAAAGGCTTAAAAAGTTTAATTTGAATTAGATAGAAATGAAATAAAATAAAATGGGTGTGCGAATAGAACGAACATTACTAAGGCTTAAAAGTTTTAATAGAACTATATACAGACATAACATAAAATAGACCGATAAATACGCCCATTTTTTTTTTTTTTTTTTTTTTTACAATTTATTTACCCTTCCACGATAAAATTTTACCGAGCTGTAATTTGTGTGTGGGGGGGGGGGGGGGGGGAGAATAAAAATGTAAGGGGAGAGTTTCCAAAATGAAGCTTTTTTTTGCGGTTATCGTACGATAAAGTGACCATTGAAAAGCCTTAAATTTAGACTAAATGGATTTTTAGCTAGAAGGATTCCGCAACTTTCATTAACAACTTGGCAACACAGTTTCGGAGCTGCCTTTCCACTACCACAACGATCACTAATTTCAACGATATATACCACGACTGACAAATGACTCTTCACCGGTGGTGGCGGTTTCCGCCGCGTCTGCGTCTATTTAAATCGAGAACTTTCCAACTTTACTTTGATTTTATTCATCACTGAAAAGTTTTGAATGTTAAATAAACTCTAGAATTCTTGCAATAAACTTGCAGAATAAGACAGTCAAGGTGAGAATCGAAGGCGGCAGAGACACGTCTCATGAATTTTTATGTGCAGGCTGGTGCGGTCGATCAAAACATCAATCGTTTGGATAACAAAATTTTAAAACGATTTTGAAAATGTCGAAGTCTTGATCGATCGATTGCTCGGAACTTAGACAAAATTTAGATCGATCGATGGCTGCCAATTTTTAGTATTATTTTTTATCATGAAACTAAAATTTGAGAAAGTAACACGATAACGATTGATTTAATTTTTTAGATTTTTGAAGTTTCGATCGATCGAAACGAAGTTTTTCGAAAATATAATTGTTTCGGTCAATCGCACATGACAGATTCGTGTATCGATATCTCCTCCAATACACATTTGAGTAATGAATCCATCTTCGGGCGGTTCAATCGAGCGTCCAAACGATTGACACTTTTACATAGGTTAAAATATGAGGAAAACTATAATCGATTGTTTGCATTCAATGTGGTTCCAATTCCAATAGGACCGATAGCAGAGTTAGTTGGGCGAATAGGGGTGTAATAGATTGGACGATTACTCGGTAATCGGTAATCGTCAGACCTTTGAATAGTAATTAAAATTATTTTCACGGATATATAAAATAAACTTTCTGGTCATTTCAATTAGATCGAATTCTTCTACATTTAATATGCTGGGCGCCTTGTCAAAAATTGGTTCTGATTCCCGTAAAAACACCCTCTGAAAAAATCGGTGGCGGCTCGTGCAATTTGGTACCCTGCTTATTTTCCGTTTAAAGCTTTGCAAAAGTATCGATATTTTGGGAGCGCAATTGCACCTCCTGAAAATCGATTGTATTACATGGGTTTAAATGGAGAGAATAAGTTGTTTTCCACATTGCTCGAGCCGCCGCTGGGGGGAAAAAAAACCGCGACGATTACGATTACCCAACCCCAATTGCCCAACTCAGATCGAAATAGTTAATCGTAAAATTATGATGTATCACAGACGGGCGAACAAACGTTTTTCGGGAATATGTAAAAATGTAAGAGATTTTGCGCGCAGTCTCTGGGGAGAGGGGGGGGGGGAGGGGCAAAAGAGTAAAAGCCACTGATCAATATTTCTGACACGACTATCAATAACTGCACTTTCAGCAACACGATTTGGAGGAAAATTCCGAGAAGCTCACACCTGAATCGGCAAGTTTACGAAGCGCTGCGAAGATAAGATTTCGCGAGGGACGATATTGGTCCTTCGTTCCGAGGATTTTTTCAAAATCGTGATTAATGAAAAACCGGAGGAGAAGCGCTTGGCTGAAAATGCTGGTGGTGACGAGGGTGGCTTGAGAACGTGTGGTAACAGCAATTCCCGTTGGAGGCGCTGAGGTGCAGTTCCCCTAATCGTTTGCGCGCAAAAATTTCGCCTCTACTCCGCGTCACAACTCCCAGCCACCCTGTTTTTCACCACATATTTCTATCCTCACGACGGTCGACGAGAGCATACGCTGAGGGAGGAAATGGGGGTGTTACTGCTTGGGGGTGAAATTATCCGCTGATAAATGACTGCAGAGTAAAAGCGATACATATAGATTGAACAAACTAAGAAATAGAGAGAGGCAAGAAAAACCCACAGTAGGAGAAAAACTTGGAATATCAAAAGCTCACAATGCGATTCCTTAGAAAAGATTTTGAAGTATCCTGTTACAAGTCCGCCATGTTCTTCAGTAGGATAAAAGGGGCAGTTGCAAAAATCTGAATTTTTGAGTCTTTTTTTTTTTTTTTTTTTTTTTTTTTTGGGAAATGGAAGCACTCAATGAGCTACAAACAAGGATGAATTAGGTTTTCAACTAGGTTCCATAGCTTTGGAGATGCAATTTTGGCCCAAAATACATTGTTTTAAATGGACATTTCACTTTGTGACGTCACAACACACCTAATGTTTTTACAACTTTTTACAAGTGGATCTCCGACACCGGGACACTTGGGGAAAGATACAAAGGAACCTATGCCCTCGACTCATTGAAGGACTTACATTTTGTTTATTTAAAAAAAAAACTACAATTCGGACCCTTGGAACTGCCCTGTTCAAGGATTCACTTTTTGAGAGGTCAGTCAAAGACCACACGTCGGTGGCGAAAGACATTCGTCTCATTTCCATCAATTATTTTACCGTGCCATAAGAATTACTTTAATGATAAGTTCAGCTGCTTCAAACCAAAGTTATAGATTAAAGAGGTATGCTCATCTGACTTCGCGCCGCAAACTCAGGGCGCGCAGTTCAAAATCGCTGCAGGCAAGATGGTCGACAAAAGCAGAAAACGTATACTCTTTGCAGAAAACATTGGGTTGTTTTCTGCTTTCCTGCAGAGGGCAGCCCAATGTTTTCTGCAAAGAGTATACGTTTTCGGCTTTTGTCGGCCATCTTGCCTGCAGTGATTTTGATCTGCGCGCCACTGGATTTGTGGCGCGAAGTTAGATGAGCATACCTCTTTAATCTATAACCTTGGCTTCAAACCATGAACTTTTTCATAACCAAATCGATCGTTTTTTCCCCCCGTGTGCGTCGGTTAGGCGGGAGAAACAAAAGAGACAGATTGACGACGCGACGGGTCTCAAAGGTGGCGAAGGACGGAGCAAGACGAAGCGCCCCTTTCTCCCTCCTCCCTTCTCCGCCAGAATTTGAGACGCGAATAAGAGACGAAACCCGCACATCGAGTCTCGCGTCTCTCGCCTGCCCTATGGGCACCGACACGACCGACGGAGACGCAACGAAACGCGCGCAACGGTGAAGAGGAATCTCCGAAAGTCGATCAATCAACACGCGAATGATCAACAAAAATCAACTCGAAACCGACAGCGACCCTGCAAATCTCGTCCCGCCAATATGTCTTCCGAAAGAGAAACAAACGACAAAAACTTCTCTTCGGACAACGCGGGGAAAAAAAGGAGTGTAATTCAACCTCGACCTCGAATAAGAGAATTGAGACATAAAAATTGCCAAACTTTCAGACGCGAAAGATAGAATCCCCTCTCAGTTTTATGTTCAGATATAGGAAAAAGTTCTATAGGCAGGCTAGCACGTAAACGCAACGGTTTTTGAACTTGCAAATGAAAGCTCAGCATTTTTTTTTTCTCTTTTTTTTTCTTTCACAGAACCATTTCGTTACCTTTCAGACGTGTTCGCGTAAGCCGATTTTCGCAACTTTTCAGGTGAGTGAAAACAAGTTTACGAACTGCTTGCCTTTAACCCACAATAAAGTGCCAGGGACCAAATAGTGTTACGGCTTGACGGTCCTCCGAAAGACGTTGGATGGTGCGCACGTAAGTATATTTGCGTGTAGTTAATACCCCCCGTAAGTGCTCACCGATCATCTGCGTGCGGGACCGTGAGGACGCAACACTATTTGGTCCCAGGTTAGTTCAAAAGAACGTTATGCCATCCTTCCGTTTATACATACAGAGAATGAAGTTAACTGTTCGTACTCGGGGGAGTTGGAATTGCCTATGCACCGATTTGAAGGCGCACGAAGATTGCTTGTCTTGTAGGTGTTTTTATCGATAATCGCGTTTATCCGGAATGAAAACTGAAACAATGTGAAACAGACTAGAGGAGAAAAATAAGTATATTTGGGCTTGGCCCAAAAAGGGTTAATAACTTACGCCCTATACAGTTTCCTTTAAAACTTGAAAACTACATGTATTGAGACTTTGGCATTTTGGACATCACAGATTCACAGATCGAAAGAGCGTCATTTGCAACATAAAGGAATCAATGAAAAAGCCAATTTATCAAATTTCCGCCTTCGTTTGGGCATACGTCAGATGGACGACAATTTAGCAGGCAATGAAATACCTTGAGTATTACATTTTTTATTTTTTTTTATTTTTTTTTGTTAATGTCATTTTGGAGGAAATTTATCTCTCACAATAACTCTAACCATAACAACAGTTATTGCTTAGAATCGGAACCTAACCTATTTAAAATATAGTGGCAACAGCGCCATCCACCATTTGCACTTCGCCTCTAGAGCACTCCTTGATCCGTTCCTTCTTCTTCTCTTCTTCTTCTTCTTCATTTTTGAAGAAGAAAAGTATGAAACGGCGTAACTCTCATAGTATAGACTATGTAGGGACTGGACTCTAGTACTGCTTAACTGGACGGTTTATAATCTTTGGCAACCACCGGTGGAATCACCATTGAATTTGCATTAAAAAGTCACGCCAAACGGCATCCTTGGAATGACGAGACACGCCCTCCCACCTCTCTATCACTCCACCTTCTCGCCACTTGCAACATCAAGGCAGGGGTACAGTGTCGGAGGGGAGAGGGAGAGGAGGTGCACACACAGAGAGGCTGACGGGCGAGGGGTCAAATACTAAAGAAAATTGCAACCGCGGAGATCTCTTTGAAGAGAAATTTTGTCAAGTGATGACGGACGATCCCGGACGGACGCGATGACAAAGAAGACGAAAAAACTCCGAGCCTACAACGCACAACAACGAGTGCTTTTGATTTCAAAGAAGCGTGAAATTCCGTGCCAGCTTCCCTCCCTTCCCTCCCCCCTCCCAATCGATGAACCGAGAATGGGTGGGGGACCAGAGAACTAGAGCTTAAAGCATGAAATATGTGTCTTATTGTAAGCGAGAGGGAAGACGAGCGTTGCAGAAATACGCAGTCACCCTGCGCCCTGCAACTACACCTGCTCGACCTCGCGCGTCGCGTTGTTCGTTCGTCGATGATGGACAAGATCGAGATGGGGCCCCGCATGACGCGGTGGTGGACAAGGTCGCCACCGTCGGCGTCGGTAATTCTGTTTACGAGTAAAGTCCATCGGCCAAGAGTGACTCTAGGTCTAGGTTTCTAGGCCAAGTGGCGAGCTGAATCAGTACACTAAAGCCACCTCCGACGATGCGTCTTTCGCAAACTTTTTGCTCTACAGCAATGGGGCTCTTGCAAGGTTTTGCTGTAGGCAAATGGAGTATCAATTCCAATGTAAAATGCTGCGAAAATAACGATGAGACCAATTGAAATAGTCGAAAACTCACTCCTCGCAGAGATAACTCAACTTGAAATTTCGGGAAAAACTCACCCTTGCATGTTTGCACCAACCTCGATTCGGACCCCAAACAAAGGAACAGGACATGAAATTAAGTGCAATCTTCCTCGTTTATTACGCAACGTAGAACTTTTCTGTAATTTTCACCGAGCTCCTAGTGACAAAATGTGTAAAAAATGGACCTTTAATTCCTTCAAATTAACTTTTTGAAAGCAAATTCATGGATCTCTTTGTTCAAGTTCGTAGGTTATGTTCTTTTGTTTGGGGTCCGAATCCGAAGTTGGTGCATACATGCAAGGGTGGTCACCCGAAATTTCAAGTTGAGTTTTCTCTGCGAGAAGTGAGTTTTAGACTATTTCAATTGGTCTCATCGATATTTTCGCAGCATTTTACATTGGAATTTATATGTACTCCATTTGCCTACAGCAAAACCTTGCAAGAGCTCCATACAAAGCGTAAATCGGTGTGTTCCAAGCTTTTTAGCTATAGCTTTAGAGAGTCTATTCTGATTCTGATGTGCACTCACTTAAAAATAACTCCGTTGGGAGCATTAGAAAGTTCCAATCTGAAATTGACTCACGAAACTTAATAAATGCGTTGAAACAAACTCCCAGGACCCAGGATGGAGGTCAAATGAGTGGGTCACACCGGTCACAATGGGAGAGTCCCATTTAATTTCAGCGTTCTTTATGGTGAATCAATTTTCTCAGAGTTGCAATTAGCCAGGACTCCTTCAATGTGAGACTCGCTCATAAGACGGCCATCTTAAAACTTTGATTAAAAGCATTAATTGAGTTTATGAGTCAGTTGTAGAACTTTTTGAGGCTCCCAACGTTTATTGTAAGAGCTTTCACACTAGAAATGATTCTCTCTCATTGCTTTAGTAATAGTTTGCGATGGAACCATTTCCATGGGCTTGAGCCCAATAAGACCGATGAACGCACAAAGGACCTTGAAAATTCACGCATATTATAAAATTCGTGAATTCAACCAGCACACTCGCAGTTTCTACGCCACCAAAACGCAGCTGGTAGTCACCAAGTCTCGTCCCTAAACGCAGAACACAACTTTTCAAGTTGAGAGCAACTAAACATACCATAGCTTTAAGTTTAATATTAAAAAAAATACTACGTTTTGATGCTCCTTTTAGTGGACAAACTTCCGTGACAACCAATGGTTTGTTCTGTATAGAAAACTGCGAGCGCGCAATTTAAATGTACGGATTTTATAAAAGCTTTTGCAATTTTTTGATTGGCTTTATAAAGATAATGTGTTTACTGGGTTTTTTAGGTTAACACTTCTATGGGAATTCGTGCTGTACAGCAAGAGTTTGCAGAAGACCCGAATTGCAATTAATTGAAGTTTGACATACTTAGCAGAGATTTTTCTTTGACAGAGTCTCACAATAACTTCTTTTCAGCAAAATTTCGAAGAGAACTTCTTCGTCCATAGAAACACTTAAACACTATGACTGTTTGCTTTAATAAAATAAACCTTAGAGTAAAATGGATATTATTCTCCGGAAAGGGCGACGGGTGCAGAAGGAGCAGCAGCGTGAAAAGCGGGAAAATACAAAAAGTGCGAAATCGAAGGAATATTGAAACGTGAAAAGACCAGCAGCTGTCGCCTCTTCGCGCCATAAACGTATCATTAACTGGTCTCCGGAGTGAAAGGCGCAGCGAAAACGAGCCCTTCAACCAGCGAAAGCCCCCCTCCCCCCTCACACACACACACACCCTTCAACCCCAACGCCCAACACTTTCCGCTTCCATCAATCGTCTGTGCCTCGCCCTGACCCCAGGTAAACTGGGTTGACCTCTGCTAACACATCGTCGAATTGTGCGACCAGCATTGTTGCCGTCCTTCAGGAAAACGGTTTTTACTCTTGACAGGGATTGGGATTATCACAGACAAACTATGTCATAAATTATCACCATATGACTCGATGTTTTTTAGAAAACTAATAATAGTCGAAGAAATATTTTCCCTCAAAACCAATCGATTACTAGGAAATTTTGGTCACTGATATCAAATTCACCAAATGCCGCTCACCCCTCCCTCCTTTTTGATGATAGATTTTAATACGTCAAATGGCGATATCGACCAAGCCAATCCCAACAGCAGAGAGAGACCAACGTTTAACTATTGGGGAGGCTATTGGAAATTGAGGGGAGTTTGAGACTTCCATTTTTGCGCATTACAGTTGAACAGGTACTTTTCGTCAAACTTGTCAAAATTCCCTAGAAAACGAGAAAAATTACAATTTTTTAGGGGGAATTTAGTGACATGGGAGGGGGGGCCCAGATTCCTAGACGGAGACAACCACCCCACCCCTCGGCTACAGCACTGACGCTATCTACCTCACAACCTCATCCTCGTATGATTTGAGACTTTTTGTCCTTATTTTTCTAGAATAAACTCTAAAAATTGTGCGAGGAACAATCTCGGTTTAAAAATCACATGAGGAGAGAGGGAGAGGGAGTGCGGGAGAGAGAGGGGGCGAGAAAGAGAGAGGGAGAGAGAGAGAGAGAGAGAGAAGAGAGAGGGAGAGAGAGAGAGAGAAGAGAGAGAGGGGGGGAGAGCTTTATGGAAAATACGTGAAAAATCAAAACTGATGAATCAAACAAAGCCTGATGGAATACCGCTGAGATATCATCAATGAACCTAGAGTCCCTATGAGTAGAGAGTTAAGATAAGAGGGTAGTCAACTTCTGATTGGTCGATGAGTTTTAGGCTGTACGGACGCCGCCATTGGATGGCGCATTTTGTTTACAATCGCAGTTGTTTACCAACGGTGTTTTGCGGATAAAGGGTTAATTTTCGATGAATCTGTTAATTTCAATCATGATACACCTCTAGAATGTTTTTAAATCCAAAAAGAATCTTTCAAAGCGTAAATAGAGGTCGATCGACAAAGCAGTAAAAGATTACATCGTTAGAAACTTAGCGGCACTGTAATCTTTGCAGTGGACCAAAACACAACAACGGCCTTCAGAATGTAAATTAATGTGGAAAATCGCATCCAATGATTCCAATGGCGGCGCCCATGGTTTCACTTGTCTTAACTCTCTACAGTCTACATACAGGGACTCTAACTGAACCGATCTATTTTAAAACTTGATGAAATTCGGCAACCAAGTCTAGCAGTTTCCAGTTGAGCTGCAATATCCAGCGCTAGGCAAGCAACGGCGGCAATGGAGGAACGAAACGGGAAACGGAACGCAGTTGCAGAGACTTGAGTGCAACATGTTGCGAACCTGTCTCAGATTTATTATTCAACCGTTTTCCCATAAATTTCGCCACCAACTAGCGCGCTCCCGCTGTCCGCTCCCACTCCCGCCCTCTTTAGTTCGCCATTGATAAACAAACACACACACGTCCCGTACCAAGCACCGACGACTCACACACGCTCAAACACTTGCAAGTTCGCCCGAGCCCGGAGTTCAATACATTTATTTACGTCGACAACAAGATTTCACTTCATTCATTCAATTCAGTACACATCGTTTTTTTTTTCTCTCCTCGAGGATCGCGATCCTTGGAAAAGCGTCAAACTTCACGAGGAAAACTTTCGGGTCAAAAACATTGGAGCAGACATTCTGTTGGTGAAAGAATGAGACACGACAGTTCAAAGCTGTAAGAAGTAGTTAAGTCTTGATTGACAATTGAATGAAATACAAAGGTGATGAAAAGGAATCAAGTGAATAGAGTAAATTACCGTTGCCCCTTCCCATACACGTCGATAATTTTGTAATCGAGATTTTACAGCTTTTTACGTCTTTGAACTATCGCGTCTCATTGTGACTTCCATTAGCAAGAGAATATGTTGTCTCAATGGAGCTGTTTTAAACTTTCGCTACAGGCTCATTAACAGTTGATTGGGATGGACTAACCTGCAAAAATTACGTTAAGCGTACTAAAAAATCACGGAATCCACTCTCAAATGCTTTCAAACGCGAGATAGCAATGGCGGTGATAGCATCCTTTCACAATTGGTTTTTCTATCTCATTAAGCTCCATCCTCACGAGGTGTCCTGGCGACACCTCACAAGAAGAAGAAGAAGCAGAAGAAGCATATAATGGGCTCTTGCAAACTTTTGCTGTGAGCGAATGAATGGTCCAATCTAATGTAAAATCCGAAAATCACGAAAATCACACAAAGGAAGTCTAAAATTCAGCAATAAACACAAACAACTGCTGATAACTGCTTTATCTCAAGTTCGTAAAGGCGGTTCAACGCAGGTACCAAGGGAGATTCCTGTCTATTATGTCACTTTCTCTGCGGAAACACAGAGATGTGTCTCAATTTAGATGGGAATCTCCCATGATACCCGCGCCTCTCCGCAATTAAATCCGATTTTGAGAATGAATTTCGTGATTTTTTAGTGTACTCATCGTCATTTTTACTAGTTTTCATGCAAGAATCAACTCTTCAATCCCCTATAGCAAAAGTTTACAAGAGCCCCATTATGCCAAAAGATCTATAGGCGGCTATAAGCGCCATAACAATCTCGCGTCTGAAATCGTTTTATGAGTTTGGGAGTGGATTTCGTGATTTTTTAGTGAGCTTATCGTCATTTCTGGAGGGTTTTTAACAACCGGATTGACTATTAAATCAGCCTGTAACAAAAGTTTGCGACAGCTTCAATTTAATTTTGGTGCATCCCATATTGATGTTTAGTAAATCAAAAAAAGTGGCAGTTGTTACCTCATTTCCTTGTAATATAAGTAAATGTAGAAAAATACGGCCATTTCGCGGAAAATTCTATAGTCAAGTATTGTGAATAAACACACCAAAAAGCTATCCCGGGTAGTGCGTTACTGGGAAAATAAAAACTTCGAATAAAAATGAATAATAAATGTACTGGAACAGCCGATTCCCTCGCTACCGCAATAGACTGTTTTAGTAGAGCGATATATCGTATCGATTGCCGTCCGAGGGCCTCTGGTTCCAAACAAACTCTGGTTCAATGTAATTTCCCCATAAGCGAACTTTTGAACGGAAATTTAGGGTAATAAATCAAACAATTAATGCGACCTTTTTGCGATTATGAATTCTACGTCCTCGAAAATGCTTGAGTACGCCTGGTTCCTTGACTAAAACTGCCGAAATCAATAAGATATTACAGATTAAATGTTGCATTTGTAGGTTAGAATCGCCCGAAATCCCGCCAAATTCCACAACAACAACAATAACATTTGGGTGATTCCAACCTCCAAACGCATCGTTTAATCTGTAATATCTTGTTGATTCCGGCAGTTTTACGGGTGGAACCAGGCAATATGAAGCATTTTCGAGGACGTAGAATTCATAATCGCAAAAAGGTCGCATTAATTGTTTGATTTAATACCCTAAATTTCCGTTCAAAAGTTCGCTTATGGGGAAATTACATTGAACCAGAGTTTGTTTGGAACCAGAGGCCCTCGGACGCCAATCGATACGATATATCGCTCTACTAAAACAGTCTATAGTCAAAGGGAGCTGATCCATCGCATTTCGACACCTTTCATTTTTCGTCAATGCGGGCCGTTCAAGATTTGTTTTCCTTAGCAAATCAATATTTGAATTCAGCCGCAATGTCAGGGAGGAATTCGAAACTACAGCCTTGTTTTTTTAGCCGCAAAAGCCCGGCGCGTTGACTCGAGTTTTACGATTTAAGTACGTGCGCAATAAAGCATAGAACTGGGTTAATGCCTACGTTACTTAATGAGAGGCGCGAGGCTTGGACATGGTGAGAAAATGCATAAAATATCCGTAGGAACACCACGACTCCGGAATGCCAGACAGGAGGATTTTGTCACGTAACGGCAGCGCCACAAATCCCGTTTTATGGTCTTGAATCCGTCCGAATTTTCGTGATCAATATTTATGAGGTCTTAATGGAAAATAAATAGCCCCATTATTGCGGCTTAAGGGGCTTATCCTTCGATAGTTAATCTCTCTGGTTACACGGTGGCGGCCTCGGTCGCCTCTCGATAGCTCGATAACTCTGAGGAATCGGATAATCCATATAAGCGTAGGTAAAACAATCGATTATTGAGAAGGCTGACAGAATGACAGCTTCCTCAAGAATCGATAGTTTTACATTCGTTTGAATGCACGGAAAAAAGGAGAATGTGTCGTAGGCACGAATTTGGGTTAACCGGCCACCAGTTTTTTTGCATGGGACACAATCAGAATGTGTTATCACTCAGATTGTGATAATGTTACACCGAATCGATCACAATGTTTCGCCGTGAGCAAAAAATGCCGATTTTGAATAGATCTTTCATGCATTAGTTGCTCAAAGGACGTGTTTTAGCCAATTTTACTTCCAGAAAACGATGTTTACTTTAGATTAAAAATCTACTTAAAAATGAGTGTCTAGATATGCGGGATTTCGGGAAAGGCCTTATCTTATTGTTAATAGATGCCTCTTCGTATCTGTTTACGCAAACTCTTCCTTTGAGGGGGCAATCTTCCTCTCTAAAAGTCGATTTTTACACGGGTTTGAATGAGAAAACACGGTCGTCAGTTTCTTAGAGTGCTTAAATGTGCTTCTACCACGGATATTGAGCCATAAAACGACTAAAAAAATGCGAGAGAAGGAGAGAGACAGAGAGAGAGAGAGAGAGAGAGAGAGAGAGAGAGAGAGAGAGAGAGAGAGAGAGAGACCAGTGATCCATGAATCACGTTTAGAATAGACGTGAACTTTAAAATTGTGCAACCCTTCGAGACGAAAACACAAAAAGCTGTACCGAATAAGATACCTAACATTAAATGAAGACAAAGTAGTAACGATACGACAAAATCTTCCGAACAAAGAACTATAAAGGTAGAATGAGAAAGAAAAAAAGAAAGGGATGAATGAAATATTGCAAAGAGTAGCGAACACAAACACACCCTCATATTGCGCATATCCCTTTCCAGCCAGCACATCCATTCCGGCAACTCTACCATATTCAAAGGAATGATTACACTCATTTTATTTCTTGCACTATCTCTGTTCTTCCAAGTGGCTATACGTATACTTCGCTCTCTTTTAACACCTTCGCTTCTTTTCTTTTTTCACACCTTTCGTATAAATGCTGAGGATTTCAATTCTTATTGGAAGAATAAAACAAAACAAAAAATCAGAATGATAAAATGTCAAAGAAAACGTTTTCTTGGTAATCTTTTCCTCGGTGAGTCCGTTGCAAACTTTTGCAATAGTGTCGTGAAGGGTTGATTCCTGTGTAAAATTTCGAGGAAATCACACTGAGCAGTGGCGGCTCGTGCAATATGGCAACCGTGCACTTTCACCATTTAAACGTATGCAAAAAGATCGATACTAGGTGAGGCGCTACGCCTCATCAAGTAATCGATTATTTTACACAGTTTTAATTGGAGGAGATCCATTGTTGCCACATTGCACGATCCGCTGCTGACACTGAGAGCATGGAATGGTCTCAAAATCCCCCAATCAACCCACAAAAAGCAAATTCAAGAGAAATCCAAGATGGCGGTCAAATGAGCGGGTTACAAAGGGAGAGGCCGGAATAATGGCAGCGTTCTCTATGATGAATCAATTTCCTAAGCATACAAAGTTTCGATTAAGTTGAACTCTCCTATTGTGTCACGCTCATTTGACCGTCATCTTGAAATTTTGTTACAAGCATTTACTGCGATGAGGTTGAGATAGTTGCGGCTCGTGCAATTTGGCAACCATGCTAATTTTCCATTTAAACCTATGCAAAAGTATCGATATCTTCGGGGTACAATTGCACCTCCTGAAGATCGATTGTTTTACATAGGTTTAAACGGAGAGAATCCGTTGTTGCCAGATTGCACGCGCCGCCACTGGCCGTTGAGAGTCAAATTTATTAAAACTTTCTGTTGCTCTAAACGGTATTTTCAAGGGCCTTTAAACTAGAACAGACACTCTCCACTGCTGTAGCAAAAATTTCCAACAGACACATTCTGCGGCTTCATAACTCGTCATTGCAGTATTAGATACAAAAAACCGTAGCCAGGAATTTGTTTTTCTCTCTCATTTCCCATTTGAACACATGAGTTGGAAAAAGGCAGAAAAAGGGGCTGAAGTCACGTGGCAGCCCTTATTTCTGCCCATTTCCAACGTATGCGTTTAAATGTGGAAAGAGAGAGAAGGACATATTTCTGGCTACGGTTATGATGATCCACATTGGGTCCGCAATAGTTACCATCTGTTTTGCAAGGGAACAAACACGGAGACAAATTTATATTTGGGGCTACCAGAATTACTTCTACGGAATAGTTAAATGTAAATTCTGGTATCAGTGAAGATATTGCTGGTTTCAACGAAAAATGGATTTTGAATATTACCAGAAATCTAGTTAAGGATACGCAAATGAACATTTAACTATTACGTAGAAGTAATTCTGGGAGCCCCAAACATAAATTTTTCTCCGTGAAATGTAAAATTAGAATTTTATCAGGTTGAAAACGAGTATATGGTTATTTTCTTGAATACTCAAGAGAAAATTGCAAAATTCGTACAACATGGCGATGGACCCCCCTTCCCCTAGATTTTCGATTTGAAGCGAATCCAGGAATTCTTCTTCTTTCCTATCCTAGCTCTCACTTAAATGCAATTGTAAGGCAAGGATAGAAAGAGGGGCTGCTAAAACCAACTGTGAAAGCTCCTCTCACTATCCTCTTCTAACGCATGTATTCAAAGGGGCAAATAAGAGAGAGACAGATAGACAGTTACTTTCCTAGATCCGCCTCTGATAAGTTTTCATTGCACCGCTCATACATAGTTACATCAATATTGGACTGGGCGGACGCTCGGCTAATCGGTTATCGGTGCGCGCACTCGATGTCAGAATCCGAGGAATTGTAGTAACATTGGCTCGTCAAAACTATTTGATTGCTTTCAATCCCTCGTGGGGCACCTCAAAGCAATGTTGCCGTTTTGAAGAGTTTCCTCCGATTTTTCCTCTTTAGATCAATGTAATATTTTCAAATTGTAAACGCAAATATCGGCAACACTGCTTCGAAGCAATGTTGTGGATCACTTCGGAGGAAAAAAATAACATTGCTCGATGATACTGCCTGGTTTCAATTGCAGTATAGCCGTTCAATCATGATGAGACGAATAATTTTGACATAAAAATTGCTTTGTTCGGTAATTTTAAGGTTATTTGGCTAAAAAAGAGAGGAAACGGAACTCCCTGGAAAAACGGCCCTTGTCCTTTTTTATTACAAAAAGAATTAAATTACCCTTAGGAGTAGGTTTTGAAATGGCTTTGTTGGTTTTTTAACGTAATTTTGCGAGCTAATGAAGTTCGCAACAAAGTCAATATGTCCCTAGGAGCAGCCTCGAGAGTTTAAATCCGAGAGCCAATCAGAAATGACTCGCACATTCGTAGGCGCACTAAAGGCAAAAATAACCGATCTATTGGCAACCAAAACTCAGGAAGTACCGATAATCTGAATTATTTATATCGTTTAAAAGCTTTCAGGTAAAATTTGACGCTATTAAACTATGCGTTAATTTGGCGGATTTATGTAGACAGGAATCAATTTCAATTGATTTTTCAAACGTAGTTGATCATTTCAAACAACCCTAATTCAGATGATAATACCATTAGTAGTATATAAAATGAGTCCTGACGGCACAGGATACTACAAAAAAAGGAAACGAAAAACCTTTTTTCTTCCCAACTTTCTTTCCTTGCAGCATGTTCGGTTCCATCCGACCACCATGTTAAAAAATTATAATTTTCAGCATCTTACAGCAACCTTTTGTTTACAGAAGTCGTCACAGCGATTAAAACCATGAACTCAAATAACACATCCGCCATATTGAAACGTGAGTTAAGTTAGTGCTGGTAAATTCCAAATCAAACTGCCAATATGGCTAACGAAATTTTCCGCTCAGAATGTAGTATTCTGTGCAAACAATGAAAAAAAAAACATAATTTCGGGTACTTTTATTTGCTCATCTTTGACCGTTTTTTCTATGGGTCTGTTGTACGCTTTTGCCAGTGGCAGAGGCGAGCGATTTGGCGACGTTCCTTTTCTCCCATTTAAACACATTAGAAAGGTCGAAATGCCTAGTCATCGCCGGTGACCAGAGCGTTCTACTTTTTTGGTGAATTTTAATGGAAAAAATACATTGATGCCAAATTTCACGCGTCGCTACTGGTTTTCGCAACTACTACAGAAAACGTATATTCTGATGTAAAATCACTTGAAATTAACGTTAAAAGCATCAGAAAGCTCCAAAATTAACTCACAAACCCAAAAAGTGCGTTTAAACAAAAATCCAAAACGACGCTCAAAAGAGCAGGTCACACTAGGGAAAGTTCCATATAATCGCAACTTCCTATGCTGGTGAAATCGTTTCATCACAAAAACAAAGCTGTAATGAGATGGGACTCCCCAAATGTGACCCAGTAATTTGACCGCCATCTTAGATTTATCTTAAAATACCTTTTGCTGGTTTTTGAGTGGATTTAGAGACTTTTAAATGCTCTCAATGTGATATTCGCGCGATTATGGATAAGATTCGATGCTCCCATACGCTATTGCAGAATTTTACAACAGACCCATTTATATGTATTCTCCCACTGTGAGGCGTAGCTTTTTCAAACAAGGGAATTTTATGGCATGAGCATTTGATATGACAACACGAAGCAAACTTCGGAGAGCCATAGTTCAACCAACTCATTTCGCGCAGGTATCATTTCCGGATTTTTTATTTTCGCCCGCGTTGATCGGTGATTTCGGCGAGCATCATGTTAGAGCCAACGTTGCCAGACTTACGGTAGAAAAGAACAATTTTTTATAGTTTCTTATAGAAAATCGCAGGATTTTTTCCCTCTAAAAATTTAAAACAACGCTGGCTCGAGCTTACAATCGCAATCACGAGAATTCATAAAAACAAATGTGGTAGTTTAATTGTAATCCGATTATCAATGCCTGTGGGATTTTGTTCGCGCGTATTTTCATCATTCGGAATTGAGGCGTTCCCGAGACCGGAGAAAACACCACGTGTGCTCGTTAAAAAAATTCCGCATTGCGGTTTGTTGTGAATCCAACCGGAAGAGCACACCTGCTGATTCATCATCATCATCTTTTTCCGGCGGGCAGCCTCTCTATCGGTACACTGTACCACGCTACGACGCGACGTGACTTGCTCGAAGAGAATATCGGTTCACGTAGATCCAGACGTTTCATTGATGATCGATTCTACGGTACTCTGATTTCTTATCTCCTCCCCACACTGGGTCGAAACGAATTACTTTTCGGACATGAGTTTTAATCAAGGTGCCATACATTAATCTAGAGGGACATTCTTATCGTTAATCTGCAAGTTCGACGCAAAATGGACATATTTGACCGATTTTATGGTTAAAATCAGTAAGTTGAAATTTTCTGAACCAGTCGTTTAAAAGCTTCTATATAAGACTAAATTTTACGCACTTGAATCACTTCTAAAAATGCGAACAAATGATTCTAGATGAGGAGTGAACACAGAGTGTCTGAAATCAGTTCAGCTTCAAAATGATAATTAATTAACTTGCTGATTTTTGGCCAGCAATTGCAAATATCCGCTCACTGTGTGACGTGGTCGAATCTTCGGTAAGGACTGAGGTGTAACTTTTCCCATCTATTCTAGTGTATTTTGATGCAACGAGCAGATGCTTGATACATGTTTTGGTCCACTGCAGTTGGACAAACATACATGGGAATAGGAGTGAAACTAGACCGTGGCCCTAACCTAAAAAAAATCATTCACATTGATAACCCAGATTACCCATTAGACTTCCCCTCTAGATAAATGTATAGCTCGTTGGTTTTAATTGTTAGTTTCAGCGGAGATTGATATTGACATTGTTTAATCCAAACGAAGCAATATGATTTCCTTCTCTAGTTAGGAAAATAAATTTGCGTTTGTTCTTTCGTTATCTCTTCGGCAATATTTTTATTCGTACATTTATTATTTGAATTCGTACATTTATTATTTTTATTGAAATTTATCCCCGTCTCGTTATAAATATTTACAAGAATAAAAAAGGAAAAATACCCCTCTGACTGAGCATTACGTATGACTTACGAATTTAACTGATGAGTACAGATTGCGCTTTTGCGTTTGCTGCATGGAGTTTAAATTTAAAAAAAAAAAACCAACGCTAAAATCGTGTGGTGTTTGGACTTTTGAGAATCGGTAAATTATGAACACATATTTTCATCAGTAATTTCAAATAAAAATCTATTTTAGCGGGGAAAAGAGCTTATGAATACACTATATGTAAATCACTAAGATGGATTATTAAGGTTTTAGAAAAAACCGCCGCGCCACTAAATGCCTGAGTCTGAAAATGTCCGTCTCAATACAAAAAATTATGTTCACAAAACTCTGGATGGTTTTTAAAAGCTGATCGTCTCGAAAAGTCACACGTAAAGAATAATTTCAACTTTTCCAGTGGTTCTGATTTCTGAAGTGCACATTATAGAATTTTTTAAGAGCCATATTTGGATAGCAACCGTCAGTTTTATGTGAGCCTCATTCGGATTTTCAGAGCTCGTATTGGTTTAGATTCCAAGTTATCTGTTTGTTTTTTTTTTGTCTTTTACAGCAGCTGGGTCGCAAAAGGAAGCAGATGTGCCGTGCCCATTGCTTAAGCTGAGTAAAGAAATCATCAACTCGCTGGTCATTCAACTTTTTTCTAAACGTAACGTTTTCGTAAATATTTTTGAACTATACACCAGCTGAAGAGGAAACCCCGTTCTGACTGAGCCAGTAAATTGAAAAAGAACGTCATCATTAATGCAAGAAATGAGGCAGTCATTACCTCACTGCCAATAACTGAGCAAAGTCAACAAAAGGTTCCTAACTCTTAGCTCAAATTAGAAGTTGCAGCTTGAGTTTGAAATACAGCAAAAATACTTTGCCTTAGTTTTGCTAGCAGCAAAGATGGACAAAAGTTATTCATAAATAGTTCGAATCCGAACAGGGTGTCCCATAATTCCGCGAACTTATGCATAATCTTCAACTTCGATTACGTCCCCCGGTTTTTGTTTTGTTTTTTTTGCCTAAGATAATTCCGCACAAGCGTTTCTGATAAAACTGTAACAGCATAATATCACGTATTTAGCCACTATATACTATTTATTTTACTATGTAAAGAGCTGGGACAAGTGAAATCATGGGCGCCACCATTGCATGCGATTTTTCGCGTTGCTTTACATGCTGAGAGCCGATGCGTTGGTTGAAGTCAAATATTGCAGTACAGTAGTGCAATAACAGTGGAATCTTTCACTCTTTTTGCTAATCGACATCTATTTACGCTTTTTAAAGATTCTTTTTGGTACTATAGATATTCTTAAGATGCATCTTGATTAAAACTAACAGCTTCATCGAAAATTACTTCTTTTATCCGTAAAACACTGTGGAACCTTTGGTGAGAATGTAATCCAAATAATGGCCAAATCGCATCCAATGAAGAGTTCTAGAGTTCTTCGGAGCATTTCACCGGTGCAGAAAAGATTATAGTGTCCTGTGTCGTTGTATAATTATGTACATGTTTGAAATGCTTGCTACGGACAATAATCTTTCTTGCACCGGTGCAATACTCCATAGACTTTTAGAACGCTCCCATGTGGTGGCGACCATGAAGTCTAAAACTAGCTGGTCAATCAGAGGTTGTCCACCATCTTGTCTCAACTTTCTACACAGGACGGATATAAAAATTACGATCGTTTGTTTTTTTGACACCCTGTCTCAGCTTAACATATTCATAAAAAAAAGTTTTAATCACAATTTCCGAGAACTTCCGTGGTGAGCGTCAAAGAAAACACGAAACGATAAAAAAAAATAAAAAATGAAAATAAAAATAAAACGTGAGCCGCAATCAAACATTCAAAAGGTAGTATAAGATGTTAAATATTAATTACAGCGCGGAAGAGAGTTCTCTTTCTCTCCGCTGAAAATAAAAAGAAAAGCACCCGACTCTTTTTCAAACACTGCTCGCGGACTTTTGAGCGGCGGCGCGGATTCAGACGCACAGGAGCGAAAAAAACACAAAGCTTTATCCTTTATCCATTCATTCAAAGGAGCGGGGGTCATAAGGGGGGGGGGGGTTGCTGGAAAGAGAAAAAGAAACAGAAGAAAGAAACGTTACAAAGACGAAGTTGTTAAAGGATATTCGACCATGGCTTGGACTCCATTTTTCTTGAAGATAACGATTCTGTAGACTTTACCGTGCGGATGACAAATTGTGTGCAGCACCTCCTGAAACAGAGAGACAAACGAAACAATTAAATTTTTATCTGGAATGATCATTCTTCGCTGAGCTCACCGGTTAAGGGCAGCTTCGATGCAAGCTATGCTCGATGAGACTTCAGTGGTGGTATTGGGAGGGTGGAGGGATGAAGTAATAGTGAAGGGATGAAGGGAGGAGAGACATATACGTACGGGCGGAAAAGGATGAAATACTAGGGACAATAAATTCAACAGCGATACTAATGAGAGGTGAGTCTGTGGCGTGGCTGCAATATCTGGCGAATAATCGGACGAAAACGACGGCATGCCTTCACACGCGAATTTCTGGTGATAATTCGTTTTGATAATTCGGTATGCATTAAGACACCGGTGAGCAATAGGCTCAAAGATGAAATATCGCAAAACTAATCTCAGATCACGGAGAAAAATGTTCGACTTAATATTACCAATATTCTAAAAAAGAATTAAAAAAAAAAAAAATAAAAAAAAAAAAAAAAAAATAAATAAAAAAAAAATAAAACGCTCGGGCAGATTTTGAGAGAGTTCGAAGCGGTTCTAAAAGAGTTGCAAGTACCAATAGATTTCTGTCCATTTCGCTCAGTAATTTTAGCAATTTTCACCAGATTATTCGAGTCACAATACGGAGTCGTCGTGAGATAACAGTTCGTGCACGGCCGTACCGTTTTTGCATAATCCGTGAATTGAAGGCGAAAAGGATTACCTCCAACGAGGTCACTTTTTACCACCAGAATTTCTTGCCAACGTTTCTTGATTAGGAGAGCTGTTGCAAGGGTCTGAAATGTTGTGTTTTTTATAAAGAAAATGAAAGTACTTAATGAGCTGAGAACAAAAATGCCTTTGGTTTCTAATCAAGTCTCATTGTTCCCAAGATGAGATTTTGGCCCGAAATATACATTGTTTTAAATGGGAATTCCGCGAAGTGACGTCAGTACATACACGATTTTTTACAACTTTACACGTGTGTATCTCCGAAACCAAAACATTTAGGAAAAACCCAAAGCCACCAATGTTCTCAGCTCATCAAGTACTATCATTTTCTTTATAAAAACCCAACATTTCAAACCCTTGCAACTGCCCCATTGGGCTGTAGCACACTTTTGCGCGACAGACAATTTAAGGGTCGGCTCATTACAAAATGTAAAAACTTCGAAAAATAACGATGGTAGCACTAAAAACATACATAATCCACTCCTAAGCTCACAAAATGGTGTTAAATACGCGACCGTAATGGCGGTGTCGGGCAATAATAATGGTAGATTCCCATTTCTTAATTTCGTCACACTTTCTATGCTGGGAAGAAAGTTCACAGAATAACTAGTCACCAGAGGAGCGATTAACAACCGATTGATGGTACCGTGACACCAATGCCAAAAAGAGTCTCTTATTGACCAATCTTTGGTGGAGTGACAGTATTATTAGATGGGAATATCCCATTAATGAGAGCCAAACACGTACAGCAAGATTTCGTAAGTTTTAGTGCTATATACCATCGTTATTTTTGAGTATTTCAGCTTGAAACTTTCAGGGTATTTTCCTGAAGTATGCTTGCAGATGCTGACGTTCCTTAAATATGTACTTTTAACGTAAATCAGTGGCGGCTTGTGCAATTTGGCAACCATGTTTTATCTTCATATGATTCTATGTAAAACAATCGATTCGATAGTGAAGCAGCGCTTCAGTAGCAATCGATTGTTGAACATGGATTCAAATGAAGCGTTGACAGTGTTGCCAAATAGCACGAGCCGCCACTGACGTAAATTTGTAAATGTTAGCCGAAACCTGTTGACTTTTCGAGCAACGCGAAAAGGGCGTGGTATCCACGGCTTGAACTAATCGACCCTGGAATCATCTTAACTCAAGTCAATCAAATCAAGAAGCTTTCAAACAGACACTCGAAAATTACAAGCACCCAAAGCCTCGTCGACTTTCACAGGTCCTCGCTTAATCTGACAACATAACGTCGGACCCGCCGCACCGAACCCTTAAAAGCTCAAGACTACGATTCCCGTTAATCGAAATTTATCGCACTCGGTCCTTTTAATTAAGCCCTCAGGGACCTGGACGCGGCTCCATCACTTGTTTCACTCATTGGACCAAACGAATCTGAAACTACACGGACGGACGGGAGGACCATATCCTATTATCTCCTTCTTTGGGCAGATTGAATTTCCCGCTTTCGCGGAATCGACCGAACTTTCTTGCAGCCGCGTAGGGCGCTCGAACCAATGGGGAAAGCTTGCAATCTGGTGGCTTTCTTTTTATCAATTTAAACCCATTGAAATGATCGAAGAGTTGAATGCACAGTATAAAACAACCTCAAATTTGACCTACTGAAGGCGTCTAAACGGATAAAATGCGACGTTGGCAGACTGCATACTTTAAACCAGCGGTTCCCAACCTTTTTTGGTCGTGGGCCACCAATCGGACAATCGGCGGTGGCCGCGGACCACGAATCGGGAGATCGGTGGATGCCACGGACCACCACTTGAAAAAATTGAAAAATCTATTATTTTTTTTTTTTTTTTTTTTTTTTGGACAATGGAATGGAGGGGAAAAGAAATACTAACCTGCCCCAGTGGGAGCGTTGCGGCTGTGACTTCTGTGTCTCTTATCAACTTATACAAATTATTTAGGTTATGAATCGTTCAAATGTTAACTTACTTCCCTAGCAACGACAAAATTTTATGTTTCCTGCTACATACAAAAATATATATAAATCACAAATTCAACGTTGCCACTTTCGGGTGAAAAAAACGGGAAAATTTTGGAAAGGTCTACGGACCACCGGTTGGGGACCGCTGCTTTAAACTACCCGAAACATTTACTTACGTACGAGTCAGGTC
>VMOF01000035.1:21524790-21676982 GCA_011764245.1 Trialeurodes vaporariorum
ATCGATAAATCGCATTTAATGATACGTAACTGTCTATGAGCCAGTAGTTTTGTCAACAGGTTCCACAGTCTATCGTTGGTGGGGTAGTTTGTAAAATGCCGAGAAAATTACATTGGTGACAGTTCCAGCGCGTTTCATTCGATATCAATGGAGCTCTTGCAAAGTTTTGCTGTAGGTACTTACAATGACTATCGATTCCAATGTAAAATGCTGCGAAAATATAATGATGAGACTATTTAAGAAGTGAAAAAAAACTTAGCTCGAAGTTCTGATGGAACCCCCCTCCCCCTCCCTATGTAAAGTCGACGAACTAAAAAATGTCAGTCGACGCCTTAGATTATGGTTAAGGTAGGCAACCTGCAACATTTATTATAATAAATCCAAGCATTACAGGTGGCCTAACCTAACCTGAACCAAAATATAAGGCATTATTAAATTCGCTGACTGTACGTTTTGCAACCCCCCCCCCCCAAACAGCTAAGAACAGTACATTGAATGATGTGACATCTTCCTCGCTTACTACGCAACGCAGAACAAATCTATCGTCACAACCATGTCCCTCGGGAAAAAACATATAGTAAGAATCAGCCTTCAAATTTTCCGTTTGAGAAACAAATAATACAGTCTTAATTTGCCACTTCAGGAGTTAGGTCCTTCGTTTGGGGTGCGAAACATACTTATAAAGGCATATACAATTACGTAAACATACGTGCTGCGCATATTTACTTAAAGGGTGGTCCATCTGAACTTTGTATCGTTATCGAAGCTTTGGATATCACCGGGATACAATTTTCACGCGATGAAAAACGTGTCTGCTATGTTTTGAAAAATTAGAATCGATATATTAGTACATCGATTAACTAAAACGATCGACAACTGTTCCTAAAGCCACCTACACTTCCATCACCCGCGTCACAGTTATGCATGCTCACACACACACATGAACCTGCCAGTAACACATTATAAAGAGACAGCGTTTTTTTAACGTAACGCTAGTCAGCAAACACGGCAATAAATCGCGCGAAAATTGGCGAAGCGAGCGCTTTGTCCCTAGGAGCGATGCAGGGATATGCCACGCGATTTCAAAGCGTGAAGGATCGACGTCACTGTATATGATTGAGCGGTGAACTCAGAAACAAATCCTAGAATTTGTACTCCGTCTCTATCCTTTTCGTACACATACGTTTGAATGATAGAAGAGAAAGAGAGACAAACAATTTTCTGAACCCGCTTCCGGCTGTTTACGTGACAAGCAGCAGGATACGTGGCGTGCCACCATCCAGTGGGTCAGGAAAACTGGATTCACGTTATCATCCCCGTATAATCATCATTCGAAAAATATTCGTCTCGAAAGAATACAATTAACCAGATTATTTGAAACTGTGGCCCGAAAATTGATTGATACATGTTACCGTTTCACTAAAACAATCCATTATAACAAGCCGAAGCGTTTGACCGTCGCGGGAACGCAGGTTTAAAAAATGGATGCGTGCATCAGGACATGCAACATTGAGTGACGAGCTACTGACAGGATAAGAGCACCTTCAATATTATGGGATACTTCCTGTGAATCACGTCCGCCTGCAGGAATTGCACGAATTATTAACGACTGCTGTGCTTGCAAACCTCTTAGAGCGTAGGAAATTGGATTGCATACTGGACCTATTGCCGGAGCGTTTTGCTCCCTCTGATCCGACAGTGCCAGACTGTCAGAAAAATTGCTGTTTTTACAAGGAGTTGATTGGCTATCACGTTAAATATTCTAAATTTTTCAAGCAATAGATCCACACCTGGCAACGTGAGGTCTGACATCATGGGGGCGGTATTTTATGATTACCCGATGGTTGGGTTGTCCCTCAATAACAAAATGTACGTAATTCACGTCTAAAGAAGGTATTTTGTTGAAGAATATGGCTCCTTTCCAATCGTATTTCATTCAGATGATTTTAAATGCAAAAGGCCTTTGAATTTCAAAAACTTTAAGGTGGAAGGGGAAAAAATTGAAAGTTTGAAGATTCAAATGGCCAACCCGCGTGAAAAAAAAGTCTCAAGTTAAGGCCCAACGGATGAAAACTTTATTCAACCATATTCAAGCCTTTTATCTTCAACCGTTGTGTTAAATATTACCATTCATTTACAATGTTTTTCCTTTCGCGGAGAAGAAGAAAATACCAAGGGATAAGGAAAAACCGGTCATTCCTGGAAAAACAGAAGAATTTAAATCTACAATTTGCAAACGCGGTGACTATTCAAAACTTGAAAATTTGCTCATTTACCTTAAAATTTTCGACATTCAAGAAAAAATGGTTGGCAAGTATTTTCAGAGGCGGTTCGTGCGATGTGTCAACAACGGATTCTCTCCATTTAAACCTGTGTAAAATAAACGATCTTCAGGGAATTCACCGAATTCCTAAAAAATCGTTACTTTTGTCTAGGTTTTAACAGCAAAAACACGTGGTTGCCGAATAGAACGAGCCACCACTGCGTACTTTTAACATACATTTGTTGATTTTCATCGAAGAATCACGGCTCGAAAGTTCGAAAAGCTCTGCAACGTCTGGGAACGATCGAGACGGAGAGCCGAAGGCGCGCAGTAGTTCGAGACAATGCCTTTCCTGGACATACTTCTACGAATAAAAATCAATATTGTGAACAATAAAAACGGCGAGATAACTTAAAACTGTGTTAACAACTAATGGAGCTCTTGCACGGTTTTGCTGTATGCGCAAATGGAGTATCAGTTCCAATGCAAAATGCTGCGAAAATAACGATGAGACCATTAAAAAAGTCTAAAACTCACTCCTCGCAGAGAAAACTTAACTTGAAATTTCGGGTGACCACCCTTGCATGTATGCACTAACCTCGGATTCGGATCGCAAACAAAAGAACGTAACCTACGAATTTGAACAACGAGATTAATGAATTTGCTTTCAAAAGTAAATTTTAAGGAAGTAAAGGTTCATTTATACACATTTTTTCACGAGGAGCACGGTGATAACGACAGTAAAATTCTACGTTGCGTAATAGACGAGAAAGACGGCACTTCATTCCATGTCCTGTTCTTTTGTTTGGGGTCCGAATCCGAGGTTGGGGCATACATGCAAGGGTGGTCACCCAAAATTTCAAGTTAAGTTTTCTCTTCGAGGAGTGAGTTTTTGACTTTTTTAATGGTCTCATCGTTATTTTCGCAGAATTTTACATCATATTTGATAAGCCATTCGTCTACAGAGAAACCTTGCAAGAGCTCCATTCGCACGTTAGAATTGGAAGTGAATTAAATAACATAGTTTGTGCAAGAAAATATCAACACTAAAAAGTATTAAGATCATAATAAAAGAAAAAGAAAACTTTTTATTTCCGAAAAAGTGAATAATTTGATCCATTGTGCGGCGGCAGCGCGCGCGACGCGAAATACAGCAACTAAAAAGAGTTTAGCCCCGAGATCAAATATTTGCTCGAGCTGCATGATTGATCCGCATCTCGTCCATCGCCAATCGCCAATCGCCCGTCGGCTAGGACCCAATTCACTCGCCGCAGACATCAATCTACAAAGAGTGTCCTAACCGCACGCTACCCTACCCTACCGCACGACGGCTCAGCATTTTGATCATATCAGGCTCTACAAGACGGTCTCGATGGATTTGCACACACCCCGAATTCTAGCAATACAATAATTGCACGTGGAATATAGCATATCCAGTCTCAACGCCTTCGAGCACGCTTGAGGCCGAAATTTAACACGTTCCCCGGAATTCCCTCGACTCTGAATATTACAACCGGTAAGATAGGGATTCTATAGCCCTAGCCGTAGCAGCGTATATTTGAAGGAAAACTCACGAAAATTAAGGACTGTTTTGATTACAAAACTCCTCAAGGCTGGTCGGGACCAACCATGAAAATTCCTTGAAAACTAGATAAAACAACTCCAGAATACCATCTAGAAAACTTGGAAGTCCTGGTGGAAAATCGAGTTTTTCAGTCCCATTACACTGAGAGAATTATTTTTTTTAATCCAAGGTGTATTTTGTTTGTGTTAAAGAAATTGCACAGTGAAATATTGACTAAGGGGTCCTTTAACCCAAGGAAAATATCTACTGCTACAAGTGAAAAATACTTTGTTGTAACAGCGATTCTATTTCATGCAACAGAAGTTTACTTCGCGCAAGGAAAACTGTCACAAGCAAGCGTGTTTCCTTGTTTTTAAAGAAATGATTTCTCTCAGTGTACAAAGCGGAGCTTCCTTTACCGTGACTTCCTACAAAAAAGTGTAAAATGTGCTTTTTTTCCTTAGGTAGGCGGAGCTACGCAGGCTTCAAGGGGAATTCCTGTCTAATTTGTCACTTTGTCTATGTGAAACACACAAAAGAAAGTTTCAAATTAGATAGGAATCCACCACGGTACCTGCGGCAGTCCGCCATTACGCCTTAAAATTAAACGTAACTTTTGTCATGCTTTAACGTGTTCATCGTACTTTTCGCTGGATTTTGCTCTAGAATTAACGAAACTGAATCGTTCGCAGCAAAAGTTAGCGATAGCCTCACTGCCTCACAAATCATTTTCCCTTTTGACACGGCGTCAGTGTAAAGTTGTTGAATTTCCGGCCTAATTTGGCAACGCTGGAAGCTAGACCATCGATGAGGGGTTTTTTGGCGAGGTATACTACCGGAAAACATGGCAACCCCGCATTTCCTATTAGTTTGTCTTCGATCATCGCACCTTCACTATTAAGTATGAAATATTGGAGATTTGAAGGATGGGCAGCGTGCAAAGTGCACTTACAAATACCTCAAGCCTTTCCACAGGCTTCCAAGGTTGAATTATTAGAGAAAATGTTACAAAAAATTAGATGCAACAGCAATTTCGCGACTTTCATTTCATTTTATAAAATGTGAATCAAGCATCGTAATTTTTGCGCCATTGGAATCTGAGCTGAAAATCGCAAGAGCAAAAGTTCGCACGAGAGACATTTCCAGCCTTCCCGAAGTACACACCTTTGAGTGGATCGTTTAACTTCTAAAGGCATCAAACATAGTTTGAAGTGCATGTAATGAGGGACGAATGATGCAAAAGAGGTTCAAATAAAATACTAGACTGCGAACACAACTACAAACGGGTGAACGAACCTTCAGGGGTGGCAATTAAGCCGAACTAACCTGATGTTATGTAAGTACAGGTTGATCATAAACACGGGCGAAAGAAATTCAGAATGAATTCTAGAAATGTAAAAATAATTTTTTCCGGAGAGCATGGGTTAGATAAAGCATCTCTATTAAAGTCCCCCAAACAAAGTTTGTTAAAAATTATGGTTTTCTTGTAATAACAGTCACAATAACTAGCAAAATGTGCCATGAAATTTTGTCTCTCAAATTATTTTTACGAGTAGAATCATAAATGACCTTGGAAGATTCAGAGAAGTCCGACTGTACTTTCCTTGTATATCTGACGGCAAACTTTTTTCTTAAGGATGATAAATTTAAAAAATGATAATTATAACAAGGTGGAAAAATGGAACAGACCAACAATTACTCCAAGAAGTTTTTATCCACCTGCTTTTAATAATCTTTTTTTCAAATTTACACGCTGCGGTATGTTTGCCGTCAAAGATACGTAATTACTTGAATAGAACAGTAATACTGAATTTCGGAATTTTTCAAAATTATTAATGACTATTGCAAATCGGGAGAAAAGTTTTTATGATGACTGGGTCAAAGTAAATTTGTGGACTCAAATTCAAAAAAATCCATCAATTCGTGAAAATCAAATGTAAAAAAAGGACGCATTAACCTCTAATGAGCGTCCTGAAATTCAATAACAAATGTTTAGAATCACCCTGTACATTTGCAACGTGCGCTATCGACTCGTTTAAAACGCACACGTTCTTCGGGGGAATCGAGCTTTGCATTTCGTCTCTAATTACTTTATATCCACGAACGGATCCTTTGAGCGTTGATGTTTATGAACTCAAGCTAACGCGAAGCTTTTGGTTTTATTGGTGTTTTGATTAAACAAATTAATTTTGCCTTTTCCCAATTGTTGACGTCAAGAAAGAGTCCTGGAACGTTCCTCTCTCTCTCTGATTTCAAAGCATGTATAAGCGATACACCTTTTTGAATTAGGGTTGGTTTTTAGAAAAATCCGGGTCGATTTTAAATCGACTGAAGTGGCGGCTCGTCAAATGCTATAAATCGATGTCCTCTCCATTTTAAACTATAGAAATGTATCGATTTCTCGGGAGTTCAATTGCACTCCCTGACTATCGATACTTTTCAATAGTTTTAAATGGAGTAGACATCGATAAATCGCATTTCACGAGCCGCCACTGATCGACTGCCGCCTTACCGCGCTGTCACAAACTAACCGCCTCACCTTACAGGGTGCCGTACGGTTGAGCCAAGGAAATACACCAGCTACTGAAAGCGAAGATTATGAACTTTCGTTCAAGCGTGCATCACCTCTTTTCAGAGAGAATACTTTCACTATCTACCCCTACACTAAAAAAAAAAAAAAAAAAAGTTGCGACTTTCAAAACATTAGTGGACGTTTGGACAAAGACGAGAGTGCTCCAACAGAATGAATGGTTTTAGAAATTCAATTACAAGAGGGAAGAAATTTAAAAGCGAAGAGGTTGAAACGTTCGCAAACGATGCGGATTGCGGACACTAGCGGATCCAGGACTTTTTCTTTCTCTCTCTACGGCCATTTGTTCGCGTGTGTTAGAAAAGGACGGATATGGGGCAGTCACGTGACTTTCGCCCCCTCTTCTATCCTTTTCTAACTCACGCGTTCCAATGGCCATTGGGGGAGAAAGACAATAATATGTTGGATCCGCCAGTGATTGCGGACGCACCGCGACTACCTCACACAATGGAATGACAAAGTTGAAACTTTGGACAACGGGAGTTATAAAAATTATCACGATATTTGCCGAAAAAATCGACAGAATGAAAACAATCAAGGAAAAACAAATAAGGTTCAAATGGTGACGGTAAGAATAGATAGTCACAACTTTAAATTCAAAAGCCAAGCACGTATAGGTTTTCTCTCATCTAGACTTATTTGTGGGTCCATGGCAAGGCAAACCAACAACAAAGTAACAAACTAACAAAACCTAAAATTTACGAGTAATTTAACCCTTTATGGGCCAAGTCCGAGTAAACTCGTTTTTCTCCTCTAGTCAAATTCACATTGATTCAGTCTTCATTTCGGATAAACGCAAATATAGATGAAAACACTACAATATATAAAGTCTCGTCGGGCGCCTTCAACCCGTCGTATAGGCAATTCCAACTCCATCAAGTACGAACAGTTAACTACCATCCCTGCAGAAACAGAGGAGTGGTGTGTTCTCTTGAACTAACCTGGTCCTTAAAGGGTTAAGAATAGTTCAGAGGCCTTCCATGAAGACACATTATTTTTTTTTGGTTAAATCTTGACATGATTGATGAGCTGATAACAACGGTGCCTTTGGTCTCCCCCCCCCCCGTGTCCCGGTTTCGGAGCTACACTCGTGAAAAGTTGCCAAAAAGCATGCGTGTTGCGATGTCAGAACGCAGAATTCCCATCTAGTTTTTGTGCCTGAAATTGCAACTTCGAAAGTATAACCTAGTTAGAGATCAAAGGCATTCTCGTTTTCAGCTCACCAAGCACTTTCATTTGTGTAAAAAAAAAAAAAAAAAAAAAAAAAACAAAAAATTCTGTACGGTATTTGCTGAAGCAAATACATTTATTAGTAAATTTTAATTTACTGTTGCCGTTTTTTTTTGTGTTGTTGATATATTTTGAATGTCGGATGATTTGCCATATGGTAGGAAAAAATTTTGACGCTTTGGGTATTGGTCAAATTGAACTGTAATTTTTGATTGATTAACCGGTCAGTGTTTAATATTTTCCAAAAATTAATATGGTCGCTTCTGTTTTATCGATGCATCCTCTAATCTACCCTCCCCTTATTTGGCCCCCTTTCCCGCTTCCATTTACCCATATTTTTCCTCCACAATCCACTATTTTAACCGTATTTGGCCCCTTGTTTTCCCCCATCTCCCCCATATTTGGCCCTTTCTGCCCCTATTTCCAGTATTTACCTTTTTAACTCCTATTCCCCAGAATTTGCTCATATTTGCACTTATTAATACCCATATGCGCCTTCATTCACCTCAATATGTTCCCATTCGCCCAAAATATTCCTTAAATTTCTCCTTTCTGCTTCATTTTCCCCATGTTTTTCCCTTTCCTAACCCCAATGCAAAACCCCAAAAAAAATTGGAAATCCTCCGGTGAAGTCTTTAAAATCTGGGAAATGGGCGTTTCTGATTGGTCAATAGATGAACCAATCAGCATCGGATTCTCCAACTTTGAAATTGATGATTCTGATTGGTCAAAGGATGAAACCCAAACCCGAAGGGAGCATTCCCATTTATTGAAATGTACACATCTTTAAAGGTCAATGGATGAACCAATCAGCATCAAGTTTTACCTAATTTTGAAATGGACACTTCTGATTGGTCAATGGACTTTCCAATCAGGATCGAGTATTCTCCTTTATTGAAATGGACGCTTCTTATTTGGGCAATGGACCGACCAATCAGGATCGAGTATTTCCCCCTTGCTTGAAATGGACGCTTCTGATTGGTCAAAGGATCGACCAATCAGGATCGAGTATATACCATTGATTGAAATGGACGCTTCTGATGGTCAATGGATTTACCGATCAGGATTGAGTTTTCCCCCTTGATTTAAAAAGGACGCTTCTGATTGGTCAATGGACCGACCTTTGTGATCGCATTTCCTTTATTGACACCCACTTGCCCGAATGCGCCCATATTTCCACTTATTCATTGCTATAAGCGCCCTCAATTAACCTTATTTTTCTCGTTTTTCCCTGATTCCCCTCATTTTTGGCCCCTTTATGTCCCATTTTTACCCATATTTTCCCCTACTAACCCTTTCTCACCCATATTTGACATATCCCCCGCATTGTACCCCTTTTGGCCTTTTTTGCCCCTTTGAATTCCCTGAAATCTTGGAAATTCCCTAAAATTGGGGAATTCCCTAAAATCGGGGAATTTCCCCAAAAACTGGGGAATTCCCTAAAAACTGGGGAATTCCCTAAATTCTGGGGAATTCCTAAAATCTGGGGAAATTTCCCCAAAATCTGGGGAATTTCCAAAATCTGGGGAATTCCCTAAATCTGGGGAATTCCCTAAAATCTGGGGGAAATTTCCCCAAAATCTGGGGAATTCCCTAAATCTGGAGATTTCCCTAAAATCTGGGGAATTCCCTAAAATTGGGGAATTCCCTAAAATCTGGGGAATTCCCTAAAATTTTGGGAATTCCCTAAATTCTGGGGAAATTTCCCCAAAATCTGGGGAATTCCCTAAAATCTGGGGAATTTCCCCAAAATCTGGGGGAAATTTCCCCAAAATCTGGGGGAAAACCCTAAAATCTGGGGAATTCCCTAAAATCTGGGGAATTCCCTAAAATCTGGGGAATTCTCTAAATTCCGGGGAATTCCCTAAATTTGGGGAATTCCCTAAAATTTTAGGGAATTCCCTAAAATTGGGAATTCCCTAAAATCTGGGGAATTCTCTAAAATCTGGGGAATTCCCTAAAATCTGGAGATTTCCCTAAAATCTGGGGAATTCCCTAAAATCTGGGGAATTCCCTAAATTCTGGGGAATTCTCTAAATTCTGGGGAATTCCCTAAAATCCTGGGGAATTCCCTCGAATTCTCCCCTGTATTTCACCCATTTTTGGCCCCTTTGGCCCTTTCCCCCCTCTGTGTGCTCGAATTTTCCCTTATTGACAAAAAATTTTCCCTAAATACTGGAGAATTCCCTCGAATTCTCCCCTACATTTCACCCATTTTGGACCCTTTTTGGCCCTTTCCCCCTCTGTGTGCTCGTATTTTCCCTTATCGACACCTATCTGCCTGAATTCGCCCATATTTCTATTTATATATAGCTATAAGCGCCCTCATTACTTTATTTTTCTCATTTACCCGTAATTTTCCTTATTTGGCCCTATTTTGCACTAATTTCCACTTATTATAGCTATATGCGGCTCCATTTACCTTTATTCATCTGGTTGCCCCAATTCCCCTTATTCGGCCTCTTCATGCCCCTATTCCACCCATATTTAACCTTTACTTAACCCTCTCTTACCCATATTTAGCCTTTTCGCCCCTGCATTTCACCCATTTTGGCCCCTTTTTTGGCCCTTTATTCCCATTCCCATTGGGGAGCATTCCCATTTATTGAAATGGACACATCTTAATGGTCAATGGATAAACAAATCAGCATCAAGTATTACCTAATTTTGAAATGGACACTTCTGATTGGTCAATGGACTTACCAATCAGGATCGAGTATTCTCCATTTATTGAAATGGACGCTTCTTATTGGTCAATGGACCGACCAATCAGGATCGAGTATTCCCCATTGCTTGAAATGGACGCTTCTGATTGGTCAATGGATCGACCAATCAGGATCGAGTATATACCATTGATTGAAATGGACGCTTCTGATTGGTCAATGGATTGACCGATCAGGATTGAGTATTCCCCATTGATTAAAATGGACGCTTCTGATGGTCAATGGACCGACCTTTGTGATCGCATTTTCCTTTATTGACAACTACTTGCCTGAATGCGCCCATATTTCCACTTATTCATTGCTATAAGCGCCCTCAATTAACCTATTTTTCTCGTTTGTCCTGATTCCCCTCATTTGGCTCCTTCATGTCCCTATTTCACCCATATTTGGCCCCTACTAACCCCTTTCTCACCCATATTGACATTACTCCCCTGCATTGTACCCATTTTGGCCTTTTTTGCCCCTTTGAATTCCCTAAAATCTTGGAAATTCCCTAAAATCTGGGGAATTCCCTAAAATCTGGGGAATTCCCTAAAATCTGGGGAATTCCCTAAAATCTGGGGAATTCTCTAAATTCCGGGGAATTCCCTAAATTCTGGGGAATTCCCTAAATTCTAGGGAATTCCCTAAAATCTGGGAAATTCCTAAAATCTGGGGAATTCTCTAAAATCTGGGGAATTCCCTAAATTCTGGGGAATTCCTAAAATCTGGGGAATTCCCTAAAATCTGGGGAATTCCCTAAAATCTGGGGATTCCCTAAAATCTGGGGAATTCCCTAAAATCTGGGGAATTCCCTAAAATCTGGGGAATTCCCTAAATTCTGGGGAATTCCCTACAATCTGGGGAATTCCCTAAAATCTGGGGAATTCCCTAAAATCTGGGGAATTCCCTAAAATCTGGAGATTTCCCTAAAATCTGGGGAATTCCTAAAATCTGGGGAATTCCCTAAAATGGGGAATTCCCTAAATTCTGGGGAATTCCCTAAATTCTGGGGAATTCCCTAAAATCTGGGGAATTCCCTAAAATCTGGGGAATTCCCAAAATCTGGGGAATTCCCTAAAATCTGGGGAATACCCTAAAATCTGGGGAATTCCCTAAAATCTGGGGAATTCCCTAAAATCTGGGGAATTCTCTAAATTCGGGGAATTCCCTAAATTCTGGGGAATTCCCTAAATTCTAGGGAATTCCCTAAAATCTGGGAAATTCCCTAAAATCTGGGGAATTCTCTAAAATCTGGGGAATTCCCTAAAATCTGGAGATTTCCTAAAATCTGGGGAATTCCCTGAAATCTGGGGAATTCCCTAAATTCTGGGGAATTCTCTAAATTCTGGGGAATTCCCTAAAATCCTGGGGAATTCCCTCGAATTCTCCCCTGTATTTCACCCTTTTTTGGGCCCCCTTTTTGGCCCTTTCCCCCTCTGTGTGCTCGAATTTTCCCTTTTTGACAAAAAATTTTCCCTAAATACTGGAGAATTCCCTCGAATTCTCCCCTACATTTCACCCATTTTTGGACCCTTTTTGGCCCTTTCCCCTCTGTGTGCTCGTTTTTTTCCCTTATCGACACCTATCTGCCTGAATTCGCCCATATTTCTATTTATAAAAGCTATAAGCGCCCTCATTTAACTTTATTTTTCTCATTTACCCGTAATTTCCCTTATTTGGCCCTATTTTGCACTAATTTCCACTTTTTTATAGCAATATGCGGCTCCATTTTCCTTTATTCATCTGGTTGCCCCCAATTCCCCTTATTCGGCCTCTTCATGCCCCTATTCCACCCATATTTAACCTTTACTTAACCCTCTCTTACCCATATTTAGCCTTTTCGCCCCTGCATTTCACCCCCTTTTTGGCCCCTTTTTGGCCCTTTATTCCCATTCCCATTGGGGAGCATTCCCATTTATTGAAATGGACACATCTTAATGGTCAATGGATAAACCAATCAGCATCAAGTATTACCTAATTTTGAAATGGACACTTCTGATTGGTCAATGGACTTACCAATCAGGATCGAGTATTCTCCATTTATTGAAATGGACGCTTCTTATTGGTCAATGGACCGACCAATCAGGATCGAGTATTCCCCATTGCTTGAAATGGACGCTTCTGATTGGTCAATGGATCGACCAATCAGGATCGAGTATATACCATTGATTGAAATGGACGCTTCTGATTGGTCAATGGATTGACCGATCAGGATTGAGTATTCCCCATTGATTAAAATGGACGCTTCTGATTGGTCAATGGACCGACCTTTGTGATCGCATTTTCCTTTATTGACAACTACTTGCCTGAATGCGCCCATATTTCCACTTATTCATTGCTATAAGCGCCCTCAATTAACCTTATTTTTCTCGTTTGTCCCTGATTCCCCTCATTTGGCTCCTTCATGTCCCTATTTCACCCATATTTGGCCCCTACTAACCCCTTTCTCACCCATATTTGACATTACTCCCCTGCATTGTACCCATTTTGGCCTTTTTGCCCCTTTGAATTCCCTAAAATCTTGGAAATTCCCTAAAATCTGGGGAATTCCCTAAAATCTGGGGAATTCCCTAAAATCTGGGGAATTCCCTAAAATCTGGGGAATTCTCTAAATTCCGGGGAATTCCCTAAATTCTGGGGAATTCCCTAAATTCTAGGGAATTCCCTAAAATCTGGGAAATTCCCTAAAATCTGGGGAATTCTCTAAAATCTGGGGAATTCCCTAAATTCTGGGGAATTCCTAAAATCTGGGGAATTCCCTAAAATCTGGGGAATTCCCTAAAATCTGGGGAATTCCCTAAAATCTGGGGAATTCCCTAAAATCTGGGGAATTCCCTAAAATCTGGGGAATTCCCTAAATTCTGGGGAATTCCCTACAATCTGGGGAATTCCCTAAAATCTGGGGAATTCCCTAAAATCTGGGGAATTCCCTAAAATCTGGGGAATTCCCTAAAATCTGGGGAATTCCCTAAAATCTGGGGAATTCCCTAAAATCTGGGGAATTCCCTAAATTCTGGGGAATTCCCTAAATTCTGGGGAATTTCCTAAAATCTGGGGAATTCCCTAAAATCTGGGGAATTCCCTAAAATCTGGGGAATTCCCTAAAATCTGGGGAATACCCTAAAATCTGGGGAATTCCCTAAAATCTGGGGAATTCCCTAAAATCTGGGGAATTCTCTAAATTCCGGGGAATTCCCTAAATTCTGGGGAATTCCCTAAATTCTAGGGAATTCCCTAAAATCTGGGAAATTCCCTAAAATCTGGGGAATTCTCTAAAATCTGGGGAATTCCCTAAAATCTGGAGATTCCCTAAAATCTGGGGAATTCCCTGAAATCTGGGAATTCCCTAAATTCTGGGGAATTCTCTAAATTCTGGGGAATTCCCTAAAATCCTGGGGAATTCCCTCGAATTCTCCCCTGTATTTCACCCATTTTTGGCCCCTTTTTGGCCCTTTCCCCCTCTGTGTGCTCGAATTTTCCCTTATTGACAAAAAATTTTCCCTAAATACTGGAGAATTCCCTCGAATTCTCCCCTACATTTCACCCATTTTTGGACCCTTTTTGGCCCTTTCCCCCTCTGTGTGCTCGTATTTTCCCTTATCGACACCTATCTGCCTGAATTCGCCCATATTTCTATTTATATATAGCTATAAGCGCCCTCATTTAACTTTATTTTTCTCATTTACCCGTAATTTCCCTTATTTGGCCCTATTTTGCACTAATTTCCACTTATTTATAGCTATATGCGGCTCCATTTACCTTTATTCATCTGGTTGCCCCCAATTCCCCTTATTCGGCCTCTTCATGCCCCTATTCCACCCATATTTAACCTTTACTTAACCCTCTCTTACCCATATTTAGCCTTTTCGCCCCTGCATTTCACCCATTTTTGGCCCCTTTTTTGGCCCTTTATTCCCATTCCCATTGGGGAGCATTCCCATTTATTGAAATGGACACATCTTAATGGTCAATGGATAAACCAATCAGCATCAAGTATTACCTAATTTTGAAATGGACACTTCTGATTGGTCAATGGACTTACCAATCAGGATCGAGTATTCTCCATTTATTGAAATGGACGCTTCTTATTGGTCAATGGACCGACCAATCAGGATCGAGTATTCCCCATTGCTTGAAATGGACGCTTCTGATTGGTCAATGGATCGACCAATCAGGATCGAGTATATACCATTGATTGAAATGGACGCTTCTGATTGGTCAATGGATTGACCGATCAGGATTGAGTATTCCCCATTGATTAAAATGGACGCTTCTGATTGGTCAATGGACCGACCTTTGTGATCGCATTTTCCTTTATTGACAACTACTTGCCTGAATGCGCCCATATTTCCACTTATTCATTGCTATAAGCGCCCTCAATTAACCTTATTTTTCTCGTTTGTCCCTGATTCCCCTCATTTGGCTCCTTCATGTCCCTATTTCACCCATATTTGGCCCCTACTAACCCCTTTCTCACCCATATTTGACATTACTCCCCTGCATTGTACCCATTTTGGCCTTTTTTGCCCCTTTGAATTCCCTAAAATCTTGGAAATTCCCTAAAATCTGGGGAATTCCCTAAAATCTGGGGAATTCCCTAAAATCTGGGGAATTCCCTAAAATCTGGGGAATTCTCTAAATTCCGGGGAATTCCCTAAATTCTGGGGAATTCCCTAAATTCTAGGGAATTCCCTAAAATCTGGGAAATTCCCTAAAATCTGGGGAATTCTCTAAAATCTGGGGAATTCCCTAAATTCTGGGGAATTCCCTAAAATCTGGGGAATTCCCTAAAATCTGGGGAATTCCCTAAAATCTGGGGAATTCCCTAAAATCTGGGGAATTCCCTAAATTCTGGGGAATTCCCTACAATCTGGGGAATTCCCTAAAATCTGGGGAATTCCCTAAAATCTGGGGAATTCCCTAAATCTGGGGAATTCCCTAAAATCTGGGGAATTCCCTAAAATCTGGGGAATTCCCTAAAATCTGGAGAATTCCCTAAAATTTGGGGAATTCCCTAAAATCTGGGGAATTCCCTAAATTCTGGGGAATTCCCTAAAATACTGCGGAATTCCCTCGAATTCTCCCCTGCATTGTACCCATTTCGGCCTTTTTTGCCCCTTTGAATTCCCTAAAATCTTGGAAATTCCCTAAAATCTGGGGAATTCCCTAAAATCTGGGGAATTCCCTAAATTCTGGGGAATTCCCTAAAATCTGGGGAATTCCCTCGAATTCTCCCCTGCATTTCACCCATTTTTGGCCCCTTTTTGGCCCTTTCCCCCTCTGTGTGCTCGAATTTTCTCTTATTGACAAAAAATTTTCCCTAAATACTGGAGAATTCCCTCGAATTCTCCCCTACATTTCACCCATTTTTGGCCCTTTCCCCCTCTGTATGCTCGTATTTTCCCTTATCGACACCTATCTGCCTGAATTCGCCCATATTTCTATTTATATATAGCTATAAGCGCCCTCATTTAACTTTATTTTTCTCATTTACCCGTAATTTCCCTTATTTGGTCCTATTTTGCACTAATTTCCACTTATTTATAGCTATATGCGGCTCCATTTACCTTTATTCATCTGGTTGCCCCCAATTCCCCTTATTCGGCCTCTTCATGCCCCTATTCCACCCATATTTAACCTTTACTTAACCCTCTCTTACCCATATTTGGCCTTTTCGCCCCTGCATTTCACCCATTTTTGGCTCCTTTTTTGGCCCTTTCCTCCCCTTTGTGCTCTTAATTCTCTTATTGACACGTATTTGCCTAAATTCGCACATATTTCCACTCATTTAAAGCTGTATGCGGCTCCATCTACCTTTATTTACCTGGTTTGCCCATCATTCCCCTTATTTGGCTTTTTCATGCCCCTATTTCACCCATATTTAACCTTTACCTAACCTTTCTCTAACCCATATTTGGCCTTTTCGTCCCTGCATTTCACCCATTTTTGGCCCTTTCCGTCTTTTTGTGCTTGTATTTTCTCTGATTGACACCTATTTGCTTGAATTTGCTCATATTTCCACCTAATTATTCATATAAGCGTCCTTATTTCACTTTATTTTTCTCCTTTGCTCCCAATTCCTTTTATTTTTCCCCTTTATGACCCTATTTCGCCCATATTTGCCCCTACTTAACCCCTATCTTACCCATATTTGGCCTTTTCTTCCCTGCATTTCACCCGTACTTTACGCCTTTTTTTGGCCCTTTCCTCCCCTTTGTGCTCGTAATTCTCTTATTGACACTAATTTGCCTAAATTCGCACTTATTTCCACTTATTTATAGCTATATGCGGCTCCATTTACCTTTATTTACCTGGTTTGCCCCTAATTCCCCTTATTCGGCCTCTTCATGCCCCTATTTCACCCATATTTAACCATTACCTAACCCTCTCTTACCCATATTTGGCCTTTTCGCCCCTGCATTTCACTTATTTTGTGGACCTTTTCGCCAGCCCGGGGGGGGGGGAGAGGGGGGGGGAAACCCCAAAAACCCCCCTATAAAAAAATAAAAAAATTGTTTTTATAATGCATGTAATGCATATAATGCATAAAGTACATATATTACATTTACTATATAATAACTATTTCAGTGCTATACACATATCTACTACAATACGTGATTTATATGCTAAATACATGTTATACCACCAAAATATAGTACGTACAATAGTACAGTACGTATAAACATAATATAAAGTCTATATACAGTACGTACTTTATAGAGTCCATCCGGGGGGGGAGAGGGGGGGGAAACAAAAGCAGCTATATAAGTAAATTAAAATTTACTAAAAATTAAAATTTACTAAAAACAAAAAACATAAATTCAGACCCTTGCTACTTTCCCATCATAAAACGGAGCCGTTGGTCCTAAAAATCCCGAGAGCAGTGCGACGAGCGAGGATGACTTACGAGGAGGGTAGAAAATTAATTTTTTTCTGGGCTGACGAGGATTGGAAAGCATAGCCGGATAGGACACGTATTTGCGCTTACGGAACGGTCGGTTGTGGCGGGTAGGGGTGTCTGCAAAGTGGATTAACTGTGCAGATTAACCACGGCTTGAAAGGATAAGACAGATTAAAGACGCAGATTGAAAACTCAGACGGAGGGCGGGGTGTAGGATGCAACTTCGCGGCAGGGAGTACAGGGTGACAGTAAAAAAAAAAAAAAAAAAACCGTTTTCAAAAAATCATAATTCTTTCGTCTGATAGCCTAGAAGGAGATTTACTTTACGCATAAAAATTCCAA
This sequence comes from Trialeurodes vaporariorum, assembly GCA_011764245.1. Classification (NCBI taxonomy): domain Eukaryota; kingdom Metazoa; phylum Arthropoda; class Insecta; order Hemiptera; family Aleyrodidae; genus Trialeurodes; species Trialeurodes vaporariorum. Next base: position 21,542,386 of record VMOF01000035.1, read on the forward strand.
ATTGTAACAAAGTTTTCAGAAACATGTTTAGCAGTATAGTTTATTCTCCTTTGTTTGGTGCGAAAGTTGTATTTTTTTTTTATTTTGGGAAATTCTGGAAGTGTAATTTTTTTACTGCCACCCTGTAGATGAACAGGGACACGGAGGAAGCTGAAGAGAAAAAGCGTTGAAAGCAACATTCTCCCATCTTCCGTTCACGTCCGTCGTCCACGTCAAGACGTCCAGACGTCCAGTCTTTCAAGTCAGGACTTTCATTCGCCCGGCGCGGAAATTGAGGCGTTGGCTGCTTAAAAAAAAGTGCCACCAAAAACATCAGGCGTGATCTTCTTGAGAAAATAACGTTAGGGGAGCATACATAGTTCGAATAAAGAGCGGACCCATGTTTCATGGAACTTTCCTGCCCTTATCCCGCGATGCAGTGGGAAGAGCAAGCTCAGAGCTAGGTCAGTCAACTCCGACAGTTGACCGACGATATTCGGGTTTCTAATTCATTATTCGGCCGCCCTTTTTACTCGAAACTTGAATACCTCGAGGTTTATATGGGGAGAGAGAAAATCTTCATGGAATTTACTGAACGTCTGTCTGCTTCGGAAGCAAACTGCAGCGACACCGCATTCGATCCGAAAAATGTGGGATGAATTGAGTTTGCGACACTTAAACGCCAAAGAATGAACAGCAGTCGCGAGAAGGGCGTACCTAGAAAATTCTGGGGGGGGGGGGGGGGAGAAGGCGAGCATTTGAATTTTTGCATTTTTTTTTTTTTTTTTTTTTTACACTTTTAGGTAATTTTCTGCCGATTCCCCTGGTCTCTAGAAATTTTCTAGTGACCCCCCCCCCCCCCGCATGCACCCTTGTACCGCAATTTAATACTGAATATTCTTAACAGAGTGGGAACTTAAGAGAGAGACGCTCATTAATTCCACCGAAAAGTAGTAAATTCCGACAAAGTCCCTTCCATCAAAAGGTTCCAGGACTTTTCGTCCATCGACTTTACGTCTACTAGCTTTATGTCCACCGCTTCTTTAAAAGTGGACGTAAAGTCCGTGTAGCCATCAAAAGCGTTCATCCTGACGAATTGATATTAAATAACAAAATAATGAACGATTGATTCAATTCCGAAAATGTGTGCCCCAATTCTTGTGTCGCAAGGGGCTTTTACACAAACTTTAAAAGCAGTGTGAATACCACAGACAGTTTTCTTCTTAAAATTCAAACATTCAATTACGCAAGAGTATACCCTAGAAGACCGACACGGAGGGATTGGGAAGTTCCCAGTTTCGCCGATAGCAAAAATTTAGTCTCTACTACCAATCAGTCCATTTGATCATCGTAATGATTAACGAATGCCACGGATAACGAAAAGAAAAAAACTCGAAAAACTCGAAAACTTTACTTTACTTTTGAAAACTGTACTCGAAAATCCCGTTTGTTCCAGAAACATTTCTCTGCGGACTTCACTAGATACCTCTGATTCTGCACTTTACAGTTTATTCAGAGATTAACCTTCTGGAAATAGAAACCTGCGGACTTTAAATACTCCCCTCCATGCAAAGACTTTGAAATAACCAACAAATAATTACACCTATTTTATATCAGTGTAACTGCTACCTGTAAAACACCAACTTTGGCTTATATAAAGTCAACAATCCGTTTTTTAAGAGATTTCGATGTAGATGCGTAGCTTTAGTGAGAAGGTCACAAGAAAATGAGAAAATTAAAATATGACTGACATGAACCAACCAAACCAAAAAACGTGCGCACTTTAGAGAAAAAATAATTTAAATATACAGGGTGTCCCAGACCACCCGTGTAGGTACTTTTTCTCAAAAACGGCTGGGAGTAGAGAGCTGAAACAAAAAAGTCAAACAGGGAATTGACCCCAAAGAATTCAATGAACATATTTTCAAAGCCCCCCGAGGTCCCCCGGGGGGGTTTTGGGGGGGTTCAAAACACATTTTTCCATTTTCGGCGGGAAAAAGCCTATATAAGGTACAAAAATAAGTTCAGATTCTGAAAGAACAACTCATTGCCGACAATTTTACTCCAGTAACTTTTTTCCAGAAAACCCCAATTTTTGGGGTTATGGGCCCTTTTGGGGGGAAATTTTCATTCGGCCACTGTGACCACGCTATTCAATATTTTTCAAAAAACTAAAATCCATCTGAAAGAAGAGATCAAGACCTTTCGATTGATGTGCCACATAATACCTAAAAATGAAAAACTAAGGCCCCCACGTAGATTCCAAAATTTGGGGGTCTTTGGGCCCCCCCCCCCCGTAAAAAAGTCAAATAGCAAGGTATGGCTTGTGATACATCGATCGAAAGCCCTCAAAGAGTAGAATAAGATGACGCAATCCAAAATTGTCTACAATCATTACTTTCAAAATGGCGGCCATTTGAAAAATTATGGGTGTTCAAAGGAAAGTCCTGGGAAAATAGGCCAAGAATGAACGATACATAGATTAAAAGGCCTTAAAAAAAGCAAACGAATGGCGAAAACCGCAAATCAATCCGCCTCTTCAATCAAAAGTTATGACCGATTGAAACTTAAAGGGCTCAAAAAGGCCTATTTAAGGCTGCTTAAATTTCAATCGGTCATAACTTTTGATTGAAGAGGCGGATTGATTTGCGGTTTTCGCCATTCGTTTGCTTTTTTTAAGGCCTTTTAATCTATGTATCGTTCATTCTTGGCCTATTTTCCCAGGACTTTCCTTTGAACACCCATAATTTTCAAATGGCCGCCATTTTGAAAGTAATGATTGTAGACAATTTTGGATTGCGTCATCTTATTCTACTCTTTGAGGGCTTTCGATCGATGTATCACAAGCCATACCTTGCTATTTGACTTTTTTACGTGGGGGGGGGGGCCCAAAGACCCCCAAATTTTGGAATCTACGTGGGGGCCTTAGTTTTTCACTTTTAGGTATTATGTGGCACATCAATCGAAAGGTCTTGATCTCTTCTTTCAGATGGATTTTAGTTTTTTGAAAAATATTGAATAGCGTGGTCACAGTGGCCGAATGAAAATTTCCCCCCAAAAGGGCCCATAACCCCAAAAATTGGGGTTTTCTGGAAAAAGTTACTGGAGTAAAATTGTCGGCAATGAGTTGTTCTTTCAGAATCTGAACTTATTTTTGTACCTTATATAGGCTTTTTCCCGCCGAAAATGGAAAAATGTGTTTTAAACCCCCCCCCCCCCCCCCCAAAACCCCCCCGGGGGGCCTCGGGGGGCTTTGAAAATATGTTCATTGAATTCTTTGGGGTCAATTCCCTATCTGACTTTTTTGTTTCAGCTCTCTACTCCCAGCCGTTTTTGAGAAAAAGTACCTACACGGGTGGTCTGGGACACCCTGTACGTTACGATTCGATTTTTCACGAAATCGACGTCATGGGCGGATACAGGAATTTGTCAGTCTCTATCTTCCCATTTAAATGTGAGTGTGTTAGAAAAGAACGGATAAAGGAGCTAAAGTCACATGATGGCCTCCTCTGCTATCCTTTTCGAAAACCTGTGTTCACGCTCATGATCGACTTATGGTTGAAAATGAGCTCGCAAATTTTCCATGGAGATTTGGCAGCCTCGATTATCGCCGGTAAATCTTACTCCGGAAGCGAAAAGCGGATTAATTAAGCATCACACTTCTGGTTGCTCGCATTCTTGCGCCCGTGCAACCAAGGATACAGCAGCGCAGCGTCGCGTCGTAAAGGTAATAATATGAAGTCACTGATTTGATTCTCGATCGGGGTCCCGCCGTATTTATACATTTATAGACTCCTGCAAACGTGCGAACAAGGAGAATTAAGCGCTGCACTGACACAGGGTTCAAACGTGGTTTACATTGAGTGCACCTTTCACAAACACACACACTCACACACACACCAAACACACGCCAAGCTGAGGCAGAGAAATTTCCAGATTGAATTTCCGCTCGGAATTTGCATCGCAGATCGCAGTCTCAGTTTCCGCGAGCGGATTGGGAACAAGTTCCGTTCCCTGAACGACCTTCCTCTCCTCCTCCCCCCGACCATCGTTAAAGCGGAACCTTGGTTTCAGTTCCCTCCTGAGTTTTGGTCTTACCGCCGCTGCTCCCTCCCCGCTCCTCGCAAGAAGGGATTAATCCTTGCCGGTTCAGTTTATAATCAATCGTCTTTAATTATACTTAAAATCAACGACGCGACGCGACACTATATGCGGGTTTTAGTGAAATCAGATGCGGATCCAAGGTTTTGTTCTTCTAACTATCTCCCCTTCTCTACCCCTCTCTCTCTGTCCAACACGTCTTCCTTCACGTTCCCCTTTCTCCTTCCCACCCCTTCCGCTTCACCCTCTCTCTCTTTCTCTCCCTCGTATCTCTCTCTCTCTCTTTTCTCTCTCTCTCTCTCTCTCTCTCTCTCTCTCCCCTCTCTCTCTCTCTCTCTCTCTCTCTCCTCTTTTCTCTCTCTCTCTCTCCCCTCCCCTCTCTCTTTTGCTCTACGCCCCGTCCTTGTGGGGTTTCTCCATTCCCATGTTTTTTGTTTTTTGTTTTTTGATTTTTGATTTTTGATTTTTAATTTAACCTAACCTTACCTCAAAAAGCCTTTGTTCTGAGTTTTTTCCCTAGTAGGGTTGAAAAAAAGCAGTGGCGTCGCTATGGGGGGGGGGGGGGCAGCGCTCCAGGTGCCACCATACTTGGGGTGACACCCGATAGAGTGAAAGAAAATAAAAAGGAAAGAAAAAAGGAAAAAAGGGAAAAGAAGGAAAAACAGAAGAAAAGAAAAGAAAGGAAAAGAAAAGCAAGGAAAGGCAAAAGAGGAGAAAAACAAAAGAAAAGAAGAGGGAAAGGTATAGTTGAAGGTAAGGGGGTGGGTGGAAGGAAAGAAGGACAGTTTGCCGCTGGTGCTACCATACTTCAGGTAAAGGCATAGGGTCGGGGGCCTGGGGGTGACCCGGTGACACCCAACTGGAAAACCATTCTGAATAGTTAGAAAATGAAAAATAAAGAATAATCATCATTAGGATGGAGAAGAGCACCCCCCCCCTCCCCCAGAAAGAAAGAAAAAAAAAAACTCCCCATAACTTTTTTTTCGGTTCTTTCATAAACGAAACCCGGAAACCCCATTAAACTGGGTTTTCAAGAGATCAAAATTTCAAAATTTTCGGGGGGTGTACCCCCCCGTATCCCCGTGAGCTAGGGGGGGGGGATTCCATACCCCCAGACCCCCCGGTGAATGGTGTGTGTGTATTAGTCAAACCCTCCCTTCCCTCGAAAGCATTTCTGATGGCTGCGCCACTGCTTCATTACTTTTCTGTCAAGTCGATAAACATTATCATTATTTCATTAAATGAAATATTTGTGAGTGTTCAAAACCTTCGAAGATAAAGTGCAGTAAATTTGCTGTCCTCTTCATCTTACCCATGTCACTGAATTTGGATTTTTAAATATTTAAACTTTTGATGAGCGAAGATGCAGTGGGGAATGCCGAGGGGTGGGGTAGAGGTAGAAGGTAAGGGGGGTCAGTGGAAATCGTCGTTCTGAATTACCAGAGGGTGCCACTCGGCATTTGGGGCCCCCCCCATAAAAAAAATGCCTAGCGACACCACTGAGAAAAAGAAAACCCACAAGTCCAAAGAAACCGGAAAGGGTTTGGTTTTGGGGAGCAAGGTGGCCCCACAAGGGCGGGGGTGTGCTTTTCCCCCCTCCATCTTCCTCTCTCATCCTCCCAATTCAGCGCGTGTGTTAGGAAAGGACGAATAAGACGTGAAAGTCAAGTGAGACTGGTCCTAATCTATCATCCTTAACACAAAAGTTCAAACGAGAGGGGGAGAGGGGAGGAGAGAGAGAGAGAGAGAGAGAGAGAGAGAGAGAGAGAGAAAAGAGTGAGGGGGGAGAGAGAGTAGGAGGGAAACGGGAGGGACAGCGGGTGCGAGAGAATGAAAAATTCTGGAGCCAGTGGGCGAAACCCCGAAACGGGCATCTTCGCAAACCAAGTCAGATAAAAAATCCTCATCGGATGGGGACTTACGTCAAACAAAATAGGGGGCGTTTTCCGAAAAAAGGATCGGTAAAATCGGGTGAGCTCTTTCCAAGATATTGGACTTCAGGATGAATGGGGGTTTCCAGGGATGAGACACGCGAAGTTTCATAAGCGATCTACCGAAAATCACATCGATGTTTTTAAATGAAGTTCTACGCTTCAAACTTATTTCCATGAATAACTGTTTCTTTTTGAGAGGTATTGTCGCGAACTTCTACTGAGCAGAGAATGGATTCCGATGGAAAATTACGCAAAAATAAGGGTACGCGCTAATTCACTCTTGACTCCTATCTGATGAGAAGAAAATGACAAGTGACTTTCTGATCCAACCTCTCGAAACCTTAATCTGCATTTTCCACTTTAGTTTTTCTACATATATTCGCGCCACCTTAAAATAATTATTTATCGCTGAAAGAAATTCTGGAACTCGGGGTTCATGTTTTGAAAACTGATATTAAAAGTAAATGAAATGTAATTTAACTTTGAATTCTTTCTTAAAATATCAACTCGCTCATTTCTGAAAACTTTATAAAAAAGGAGGTGTTATTTTCCGACCAACTTTCATAAAAAAGACGCCGGATAATCATTTCGATATCCAAAAACTTATAATTTAATTATTTTTTTTTAATTAATTCAATTTTATTTCTCCGATGAATAACGCAAAACGTAAGTCAACAGGAGGTTCTATGGAATGTAAACCCGTGGATCACCCGACCTCAAAACAGTGGGGAAAGAGAAAGGAGGCAGACTCAAATTGCACCAAACCTCGAATTCAATTCTCGAACCCTCGATCAGCACACTGGATCGAAATATACATTTTTCCGGACATGAATAATTATTGGTTTGTAGCTTTAAAAAAAATTAGCATTGATATTTTCTTGCAAAAAGCATGTTAGTTCACTTATTTTAAGCTCTAAAATGTATTATTCTACGCGCATTTTGAAGCTATCCTGCTATTTATTGTTATATAATCTTGATTTTCACTTTCTCACACCAACAAAGTTAAAAAAATTGAGAAAGTAATGAGATGACGCGGATAATTTCAAGGTATTTTGTTTTGATATACTTGGCCCGCTGCGACTAAGTCAATCATGATAATTATAAAATAATTGGCTCCTATTATGCTTAATACTAGGTAGTATTAGTACTATATAGTAATAGTATAGTACTAGTAGGATATCCTAAAGAATATTCATCCATGAAGTTTCAATATTATTTAACCATACGTGGCTTGGCTTAGAGGTGTAAATGCACAAACTTTCCATGGCGTCAGTCAGTCCGTCTGTCCGTATGTCTGTAGCCATAAAACGTGAAAATCATGATACTTATAAAATAATTGGCTACTATCATGCTTAACTATCCTAAAGAATATTCATCCATGAAGTTTCAATATTATTTAACCACATGTGGCTTGGCTTGAAGGTGTAAATGCACAAATTTTCTGTGGCATCTGTATGTCTGTCCATCCGTCCGTCTGTCTGTAGCAATAAAACGTGAAACCCAGCATAACTTTTTAACTATTGATCCATATGCATCCATATTTTGCAGAGATGTTGCTTTAAAAATTCCTCAGCGGGTCATTTTTTTTTTTTGTTTTTTTTTGTTTGTTTTTTTTTTGTTTTTGTTTTTGTTTTTTGTTTTTTTGAAATTTTAATTTTTAGGTTCGTTATGGACGAAAAATAATTTCCATTAGAATCAACGGGAAAATGGGTCAAAACAAGGAAACATTTAAATATTTCAAAAATGGATCATTGGATCTGGATAAAAATTCAAAGGGGGGTCCGGGGGTCTCCACCAGATTAAATTTGATGTGAGAAAGTGTTCGTAGGGTATTTCCAATACTCCCTACCAGCGGCGGATCCACGGGGCACGTGCCCCCCCCCCTCAGAAGTCTCAAATTTTGTCTTTTTTCTATAGAAAATAGCCCGAAATTGCTTCCACCAACGCTTCAAATTTCAAAATTTCGCAGGCGTGCCCCCCCCCCCAGAAAAAATTTCTGGATCCGCCACTGCTCCTGTCAGTTTATTTTTTCTCCTCTTGGTTATTTTCTAGAGAATTTACAATTCGATTTACTGTGCTCCGCTCCCTGAAAAAGCGAGGCGTCCGGGTCCGTAAAGGTTGAATATTTTTAAGACGAATTCGTATTATTTCCGAGCAAGAGAGAAATAAGGGAAATCTTTCATGAGCTGAGCACGAAGAGAGTTATAAAAACAGGGCGGAAAATTTTCGCCGATGATCTCACTAATTGGTGGAATTCATAACGCAGGGAAAACTCCCGTTACAACCCCTCCCGCTCCCGCTCCCCTCCCTCTACAACCCCACCCTTCTCCCTAACCTCTCACGTTCCCCGTTAACGTCGTGCTCGCGCCACGATGAGCCATTTAACTCGGTTACCGAGCGACAGGGCCCGAGTATCATGACTAACGTAAACACTCGGACTTGTCAAGATAAACAATAATATTAATGAACTCGTCTCGTTTATTCTAACGACAGAGTTGCCATATTTACATTTATAAAATTATTAAAATTAGGGAGGGGGTAGTGACCGGGTTACACCTTCATCCACTGGCGGATCCAGGAAATAAATACATGTGTTAGAAAAGGATAGAAGAAGGGGCGAAAATCATGAGACAGTCCCAAATCCAGTGGCGTAGCCAAGGGGGGGGGGATCCAGGGGGTCTGGACCCCCCCCCCCCCCCCAATGACACCAACATTTGTCCTAAAAAAAGGTAATTTTTTGCGTTTTCAGACAAATTTTACCAAATTAGTATCTTTGGACTCCCATGACAATTTTCGAACCCCGGACCCCCCCCCCCCCCCCCCCCCCAAGAAAAATTCCTGGCTACGCCACTGCCCAAATCTGTCCAATACCAACACACACGATCTAACGAGAAAAGAGAGAGAAAGGTGGAATCCTGGATCCGCCAGTGCTTTTATAAAGAGCTATTATACAATATACAGGTCGAATTATGGATACAAATTGGATCCTAGGCTGTCAAAAATACACTGCAGACATGAATACCATGGGAATCAAGGTTCCATCTAACATTTTTCTGCGATGGATTTATGACAATCCAGGGGTGATTACCTTACGGAACAAACCCTCTAAAATCATCAATCGTGCTAGTATAGATTTTGTCGACTTTGAACAGATCGATTTTTGACCAGGGATGCGAACCAGAACCGGAACCCGAGAACCGGGAGAACCCTTCTTTTTGAGGAACCGGAACCAGAACCGGAACCTGGATCTTCGGTTACGTTAGAACCAGAACCAGAACCGGAACCCGAATTTAAAGTCTGAGAACCGCAAATGGAACCGGTTCCACAGAGGTTCCTAAAACTCGATTGACTTTGAGCTCTTATGTTCACTGTGATCCGAAATTGCCGTTTTGCATGATTCACATTTTTTACGCACCTTACTTTTTCAAAAAGAATTTTGGAAACATACTTGGGATACATTTTGAAGTAAGTATTTTTGCCTGAACTTAATCTTCAAATTGCAAGAATCAACCATTTTCTCATGTTATTTTCATGCGGAATGATAGAAAACCATAAATCTTATTCACTGCAAAAGCCCTAAAGTTTTTTTCTGCTTGAAAGCAGTTCTATAAGGAAAAATAAAGAAAAGAAAGAACCGGGAATCGGAACCCGGTTCTGGAACCGGTTCTAGAACCGGAACCGGTTTCAGATCCATGCTGGAACCGGAACCAGGACCGGTTCTAAATTTATCAGATGATTTGGAACCAGAACCGGAACCGGTTCCAAATTCCGAAACGGTTCGCATCCCTGTTTTTGACAGCATAAGATTTGATTTGAGACCATAAAGGATCGTTTCAGAAAAGTTCGCCGTTCACGGCTCTTTGAGCACATGCGCGAAGAGGCGTGCATTTCTGTCTCCTGCGCAAGTTCAAGTTCTTTTTAGGAATTTTTAAAGTCTTAGATTCACTGTCATTCACAAATCGTTGTGCTTCCAGTAATTTTACAAGAATTTAAGAATTATTTTTTCTGAGTAAAAAGTCGAAAACGATAATTTATGACTTTTTTTTCGATCTTAGACTGTAGAGAAATGGTAGGAGAACGAAAAGAAGAAATTCCTGGCTCTGTCTTTGACTCGTGGTGAGGGCGAAGAGTAGAAGGAAATTTCTATCCTGCACCGAGCTGTTTTACTATCTTCCAGTTATAAGTCAAAATATTTTCTCATCACTTCAATTTACATAAAACAACGGCATCATATTATTCCTAGAAACTCAATTCCGGCGTCCGGCGCGCCGCATGTCTCACTTTGAAGTAGTAGATACAGTAGACGTTATATTGGTTGGAACAATTTTCATGGATACAGATAAAATTACGCGCGACTGTGCCGCACTGCCACACTGACTTTTTTAAAATCCGTATCTTTCCGAACTTTCGTGGTTATTTCCGTTCAGTGGACACGCTACTACAGTTCAATGAAACTTTCACAGGAGTTTGCTGTAAGGTATAAGAACTATCAATAATTACTTCTCATGTACGCAATACTACAATAAAAACGATGAGGTCATTAAAAAACTCAAAAACTCTAAAACTCACTCCCCGAAGTGAAATTTAAATAAAAGTTTAGATGGACCCCCGTGTATGCAATACGCAATGCACAATATACTATTCAAAACATGTGTTACTTACGTTGCGTATTGCATACTCTAGCTAGGTTTTATCCCCGCTATAGTACGTTTGCACCCTCAACAAAACAAAAGGTATTTTTAATTAAGTGCTGCCGTCTTTCTCGCTTAGTACGTAAGGTAGAACTTTTCTGTTGGTACCGCCGTGTTCCTCGCGACAAAATTTGTAGGGATCTATCTTCAGAAAAACTGGTTAGAAAACTAAATGCAACAATCTCATTGTTCAAGTTCGTAGGTTATGTTCTTTTGTTTAAGGTACGCGAAACGTATGAATAGCGAAACTTAAAGCAACGTTTTATCTACGAGGAAGTGAAATTTGGACTTTTTCAATGGTCTCATCGTTATGTTTGCATCATTTCACATTAGAATTGATATGGTACAATCGCCTACAGCAAAATGTTACAAGAGCTGCATTCCTAACACAAAAGAAAAGAAAAAACTGAGGAAAAGAGTTTCATGAGTAGGGTTTTTTCAGACAGAAGTTTCTAATTTCAAACAAAAAACCCATTTACTTTTGCCTTTAAGTAATCCTTAAAATTTGTTTACGCTCACTAAAATGAGAGACTACACTTGAATGCATCTCTGCGGAGAGAAAAAAAGAGACGAAAACGACAGCATTGATTTCTATATACATTGCGATCGGAAGTTTTGATCTTACGAACGAACGCGGTAAACAAAGAAAATTCTCGAACGGATAGCTTAGAATTGCGGTATCAGGAAAAAATGGGGCTTGTGAAATTTCAGGGGAGCATTCCTTTGAAAACAGTCGTTATAATTCTAAAGGTATTTCAACTATAAAGCGGACCCTATATTTTATGAGCTTTCATTCCAGATAACGCCATCGATTCTATTATATATTTAAAAAAGAGGGCCACAGGAGTGCAAAAAGGAAATTTCATCTTATTCAAGTAGATAACTTCCAGAGCAAGAGAAAGATCAGGGCATGCAAACAAAAAGAAGAGCTGGCACAAAAACGATCGCCGCGGGAGAGAGAAAACCCCCCTTCTTTTGAGTTATTCAAAGAGTAAAAACCCTAGAAAAAAGGGATCAAAGAGAATTAGGTACTTGGTACTTGGGTTCCGTATCGGGAAGAATTTTGATTCCAGTCTGCTGTGCCAAAGACGCCTACAGAGATGAGCATTATAGGTGGATCCAAAAGTGTGATGATAAAAAAAAAAAAAAAAAAAAAAAAGCCTATCTAATCAGTTTCGAAAATTTTCTTTTCACCATCAAATCAAAGATTCCATGAGGTTCAGTAAAGTTGACAACAGTGATTGTTTGCGGTTATCACAGTTTCCTTTCGCACGACGCGACGCGAATAGCAGACCTATAGGACGGAACTAGAAAAATATAGTATTTCTTACAAAGACATTATATCATATAGACGGAGTGCATAACAAGATCCTTGAAGCAAACTCATGTTCACCAAAAATGATCACCAGTCATCAGCCTGCTCAACGGTTGCATCAAAACTTGAATTGGTAATCTTTTTTAGATATAATCTTTGGCAAAACTGGTGACAAACAAACCGACGCCATTTTGAGAGTGAATGAAAGTTGCACACTATTTCCAAGTTTGTAATTTATTTGAAGCTTTTTTTGATCTTATATCATACTTTTGTCAAAATAATGGTAATTAAATAGTGTTTCATCCATCTTCGATCTCGATTTTTATAAAGTTGTAAGTTTGGGTTAAGAGGTTATGTTCGTTTGTTTGTCACCAGTTGCAGGTTCCTCCCCCAATTTCGAACAATGGACTCGCCCGTCTGCCTACTGTAGTGTACGGTAAATTTGCCTCACCCAGCTCAATGTTATGGTATAGGATGCACTCCGTCTATATGATATAATGTCTTTGATTTCTTAGCTTTATATTTTCACAGGACGGTCACCGAAGCTAAAAATCCTTGAAAGATAGAGCTCCAACCCTTTGTTACAAAATGCAGAATTTTGGCTGTAAGGTGTGACTGGAATTTTTTCTAGGACTTTGAAATATCATATTTAATTCACGTTTAGAATGGAAATAATGAAAAAAATTGGTTGCCGCCTTGCCGGGGACAAAGATGGAAAGAAATTGAACAAACTGAAAAAGATATTTTGCAGAGGTTGCAGTTCAACCAATGGCGTTGCGTTTATTTGGCAACGTTGCAGTTCGTCCATTTAAAACCATAAAAAAGAACGAACTGTTGGATGTTCGGTGAACATCCTTCACATTCGACCTTTTACGCGGGTTTAAATTGACACAATCCTACGTTGCCAAATTGCACGCAACGCCACTAAGTTCAACCTTTAATTTCAGCCACAGACCCATTAAAAGAAAAAGAACAATACTAAGGCTCAAGTTACAATCCACTCCATGATTGCTTTCATTTTCTATTTTGGTACCAAAAAGGGGCAACCATGAAACCAGCGCGACAAAGAATTCACAAACTTTTGTCAGTTCAAAGTCGGAGAATCAATCCGAAAAGTTTCAGTCACGCCACTTCAAACGGGTAGGGTGGCGAATCCCCCAACCAACCCCAACCCCTTTAAATACACATTCAATATTCTTTTTAAACCCTTGTTTATTTTACAAAGAATGGCCGCAAAATGAGAAGCAGTTAGAAGAGCTACTTTAGTCAATAGTTGGGACGTACTCATGAATGAATACGGCGCATTGGACTTCTCGCACACTCAAATCGAATTCAAAGTTCGGTACATTGCTATATATACAAAAAAAAGGAAAAAAATGGGAAAATTTAAATTTCAACTTAATGGTGAATTCACGTGTCACGTTCAAATCGGGTTTGACTCGTTTTCTGTAGTACCTATATACATAAACCGTGGCCTGTGCGCGGGAAATTTTTCGAAGCTTTCGACCGCGTCACGTTTAAGTAGCTTGTTGGCTTGTCCCTCGCATCCACGTACGTACACCCCTCGTTTCGTCCCTCGGTTGTTTGGCCCGTTAGCGCGAATCCCGTCCCATTATACGGTAGAGTGAGCAAGCTCCAAGCTCAACTTTCGGGACTATCAACGAATGCTTCGAGCGGAAAAGCGTCGGCGTACCGCCAGAGCCGGCGAGATTATGCCAGAGAGGGTAAGAGCTGCCGTCCCATGTATACTTACATATTTAATGGCGTTTTTCAATTCGCCGATGATTCCACCGATTGAGAACAGATTACACGGCTCCGTTCAGTGTATGACTGTAATGCACAAAAATACTTGCATCTCGTCAATGACTTAAAAAAAAAAAAAAAAAACTTGGCGATATTTTAATAATTCAACGGCGATAGCATCGATTGAGAAAAGATTACACATGCGACTATTTTCGTACATTTCAGTCATACACTGAACTGAACCATGAAGTCTTTTTTCAACCGGTGGAAACGTCGGTGAATAGAAAAATGCCATTCAATAAACACGAACAGCAGCAATGGATTAGGGTTGGACCGTGGAGTATCATACGAGAGACTTTTAAGCTGTGGCACAACCAGGGACTTGTCTTCCTCCCCCCCCCCCTCTCTCTCTCTCTCTCTCTCTCTCTCTCTCTCCTCCTATCATTTTCTTACACACTCATTCTAAAAGACGAAGAGGGAGAGAGGGAGAGAGAAAGCCACTGCTTTAAAGCAAAGTTCGAAGTCTCCATAACAAAGCTCTGAAGCCACTTCGGATACTTTTAGAACTAAGTTCACACATTGAGAACTTACATTTACTGTTAAAAAGATCATAAACGTCATGTGAATCCGTTTCTGATCCACTATAGACACTAGACAGTATATGAATTTCCCGCATACCAAAATTTATGAAATACAGGGGAAAACAGTCCCCTCCCCCTCGGCTGAGCATATACGGAGGGTACTGCTTCATGCAGAAAGGCGAACCAACTACACATATAGAATCAGTACAGCAGTTGGTCACTTTTTTATGCCTGTTGTAAACTTATGCTATAGATGACTTGAAAAACCTTTGTCATGTGAAAACCAGCAAAAATAATGATGATATGACAACAACAACTGAAATCCACTCCTCAACTCACAACAAAGTATACGAACGCGCGGACGTAACGTCGCCGTAAAGGCGTAACGCAGATAATCCGTGGCGAATTCCAATCTGAATAACTGAATCCACTTAAGGTGATTCTATGGCAAACTCCCGAAAATTTTAATCCGATAGATGGCGTTACTTGTCGCTGGCTCCTGAAATAGCCGTTTTTTGACGGTTTTCGGCTGTTTTCTCTGAACAGACGAATAATAGACAAAAAATCGGAATGTCAGCACCTGCTTAATTTTTTGCTTGATTTTTTGAGCCATAAACGAGCCAAATTGGTTCTAAAATAAAGGCGAAACTATGCAAAGAAAAAATCATGAGTAATTTGGAGTTGTATCAGCAAAGATTACAGGTTTCGGTTTCACCCGTAATCTTTGCTGATACAACTCCAAATTACCCATGATTTTTTCTTTGCATAGTTTCGCCTTTATTTTAGAACCAATTTGGCTCGTTTATGGCTCAAAAAATCAAGCAAAAAATTAAGCAGGTGCTGACATTCCGATTTTTTGTCTATTATTCGTCTGTTCAGAGAAAACAGCCGAAAACCGTCAAAAAACGGCGATTTCAGGAGCCAGCGACAAGTAACGCCATCTATCGGATTAAAATTTTCGGGAGTTTGCCATAGAATCACCTTAAGTAAAATCTATGGTTACCCTTAAACTACTAGGTTATACACAAGAGATCAACGATTAAACGCTCAAAATTAGAGGGTAGATAAATATCCCTACTCCACAGAGTCAATTTTGCCTATTCATCTAATTGAAGGCGCTACTCTAGTTTATACTAGATACCTGGCACTATTTATCTCTTCCACACAAAAAGTCTCCTCCGCAAATTCAAGTTCTCCTTTCTATTGTTTTTCTACTATCGAGCGCTTGTAGCTTTTCGGGTAACGAAACCATTTTGCTTGAATTAAAAAGCGCCAGTGAAGAACGGACCAATAAAAACCAACATTTATTAAGGATAAACCAAAAATGACAGGACATTTTTGAAAACAAGTGCTTAGCTTTTCGGGTAGTTAAGCCATTTTGCTTTCATTACAAAGCACCAGTGAAGAACGGACCAATAAAAACCGAAATTTTAAGGATAAACCAAAAATGACAGGACATTTTTAAAAACATGTCACGGTAAAGATCGGAGGAAAACAAGGGGTGGAGAGGGAAAGGGTCTTTTTGTAGCCTTTAGAATCTGCACATCAAAGTGTAAAGTCTCTCGCGAGGAAAATTAACTTTACGATACAAAATAAGAGATATTCAAAGGTAGAATTTTGTGGAGACTGGTAAGGATTCATTTTGAATAGTCTGCAAAAAAAGGGCGGGGGGGCAGAGAGAGAGAGATACGTGTATGCGAGTGAATCCGCCGTTTCGAAGACCACTAAGCACCAAGGCTACTACATGATGCCGCAACGATGAGACCGAGAAATGTAAACGTGGATTTTGAACTATATACTAGTGCACTGTGACACTCTTTCGCTCCGCTTGAACTTTTTTTATTTTGCTTTTTTTTTCTACTCCGTTCTTTCTAGGCGACGAATTCCGGGATTCGTGCAATGCATCGCCGCTGAGCTCGGATAAAGGGAGACGATCCCTCTACGCAACTATATTCCTCCGTTAGCGGTTTAAATGTGAAAGCCCCCCCCCCTATTCGACCCTTCCTTCCTTCCTTCCACATACCCTAACTCTTTCACTCTTTTTAAACCCCCTCTGCATATGCTTTCACTCATTATCGCGCCCATTGTGAGAGAAAGAGAGAGAGAGAGAGAGAGAGAGAGAGAGAGAGAGAGAGAGAGAGAGAGAGAGAGAGAGAGAGAGAGAGAGAGAGAGAGAGAGAGAGAGAGAGAGAGAGAGAGAGAGAGATAGGGAGAGAGAGAGAGAGAGTGGGTGAGTGAGAGAGAGGGACAGTGGGTGAGTGAGAGAGAGGGAGGGAAAGAGAGAGAGATAGATAGAGAAAGAGAGAGAGAAAGAGAGAGAGAGATAGGGAGAGAGAGAGGGAGGGAGAGAGAGAGAGTGGGTGAGTGAGAGAGAGGGAGGGAAAGAGAGAGAGATAGAGAAAAAGAGAGAGAGAGAAAGAAAGAGAGAGAGAGAGAGAGAGAGAGAGAGAGAGAGTGATATCCGTCGACCGAGCGCTAAAGCAGTAAACACGTACTCGTGACATTCGTCTGTCGACGCCGAAAGATACGAGACGAATTTTTACTCAACGAGAAATTGATGTGCTCCGGGTTGCAATTTTACATCATGAGCAGAGGCAGAGGCGGATCAAAGCATTTTATTCTGACTGTCTCTCCATCCTTCCATTTCTATACCTTTCAAAACAACATAAATAAGAGCCCAAATGAGATTGAATAATCCTTCCCGCTTTCGTTTTCGAACACAAGGGTTCAAATTGGAGGGAGATAAGAGAAAGGTCAATTTCTGGACCACTTCGGACTATAGGAGATGAAATCCGTGGACAAAATACTGTGCATTTGATGAGCGGTTTTAAGAGATGCCTTGAAATTTGGGCAAAAATCGAACGACTGAAAATTGGTTAGCTTTAAGCTAATTTCATGGAACATTGGATTGAGTTTCACTATTTTCCAAATTCCAGGGAGGGGATAAATGGGGCGGGCAACTTCCACTTGCCCCCCTTTCGGTCGCCCAAGGTCTGAACTCATGAAACCGTGCTGAGGGCCATTTTAAAGTTGTTTACGCGGAAAATATAAGGGAACCTGGCAAGCCGTTCTGTTCAAACTTAACGGTGATGCGGCTTTCGCCTCATACAATAGCTCAGCTCGCAGCAGACAAGATAAAATTAAGTCGTGCAAAAAAAAAAAAAAAAAAAAAAAAAAAATCGAGATTGAGATTGGATTTGAAACTACCGGTTTCTACAGCGCCAATGCGATGTTCAAAGATGAGTACTTTCAGTTTAATGTACAGTTTTTCTTCGCGCTGTTTCGCAGATATTATCATCTTAATCGACCGACCGCTTAACGAGAGGGATGGTAAGGGGTCGTTTCAATTAAGTTGGCGTCTCTCAGTTTTATCCGTGTTCCCCAACGAGCTATAACTTTAGAGTGGCAGCGGATTAGTCCACCTTGTGCCACACAGGGTATAGTAGGAATCCCGGGAAAAAGCGGAATTTGGACGGCAGATTCCAAGGTTTGAGGTTAAATTTTGTAGGTCGTTTCCAGCGATGCCCGAGTTTGTTTATACGAAACGACCTACAAAATTTAACCTCAAACTCGATTTTTATGGCAAGATGGTGGAGCCCTAGGTACGTGACAACAGTGAACCAGCGGAACGTTCCTTGATTTGCCACTCTAAAGTTATAGGTCAGTTGCACTGTCAACAGAATCGACTTTTGACGCTTGATTCTTATAGATTCTGCCGAGAAAATAACAATGAGTTTTGTTCCATCGAAATCCGTTCAGAAATATAAGATGTATCCATTTGAAAATGACGACATTATTGCGTCATTTCGTCGTTTTCCGCCATTGTCCGCCACCCGTGTATCTTTCCACCAAGCGCGCAGTGATGCAGTGATGAGTCATTTTAAAAAGAACGACGATTGCTAAAGAATTTTCAAACTATTTAACTTTAAAATCCGTCAATTTACCGTGAATAAATGATAAACAATAATAAAACACACTCTGATAACACTATAGCCACGGACACAGCAACAACTACGAACATAAACAATGAAATGAAATACGGCGGCGAGCTTTCGTGAGCAGGTTGGCAGCACTGCACAGGTCTGCGTAGCTGTAGTGCAAATATGCAAGTCGGTCCAAACTTGACGACGAAATGACGCAATAATGTTGTTATTTTCAAATGGATATATCCCGCTTATTTCTGAACGGATTTCGATGGAACAAAACTCATTGTTATTTTCTCGGCATAATCTATAAGAATCAAGCTTCAAAAGTCGATTCTGTTGACAGTGCAACTGACCGATAGCTTGTTGGTGTTCCCATGTTCCCTGCGCAGAGGACATGATCGTGAATCTGCGCATCAAGTTGGATGAACACGAACACTGAACAGTGACTCTTCCATCCATCTACCGTGCCAGACAACTTCCAGAACATCGGACGCCAACTAAGTCGAAACCACTGAGAGAGACAAAAATAAGATATAACAGGATAGTTTTTTAAAGAATTGGATAAAGCTGCACCGAAAAAACTGAAATCCGGTAGTATACCCAAAGGTATGGTAGGGAACCAAAGTTCTAGCGGATTCATACTGACTGAAAAACTTAGGGAAAAAACGAAGTTCATTTTTTGGCCCAAAAAGCTCTTCCCAGGCCCTTTGAAGGAACACCAAAAATAAAAAAAAGAAGTTGAAAGCACAATTTTCTTTCATAGTTCCATCACCGAGTCAGAATAATAAAATAAAATAAAAAATCCTGACCCGAAGATGAGATTCCTGAGATTTCTCTGATTCTTTTCGGTAGATCCGAAATCTCTGGTATTTTCCTCAGTGGCGTAGCGTGCAATTTGGCAACGTTGTAATGCGTCCATTTTAACCCCGTGTAAAAGGTCGAATGCGAAGGTATTCACCGAAACACCCATTAGTTCGATCTTTTTCACGGGTTTAAATGGACGAACTTTAACGTTGCCAAATTGCACGCTACGCCACTGATTTTCCTGTCTATGTGTAGAGGTGCGGACACAGAATAATACAATCAGAACGGAAACTCTGTCGGATTTTGAAGCAAATTCATTTCGCGTCCGCCATGTTGGCATATAGGATGTTTACATCTGGATTCGAACGCGAAAAAGAAAATATAGGACATGATCCACAACATTTTCATTCTAAAATGCCAATAGAATAAAAGTGAGGCCGGAAACTTAAGATTTCCTTCCAGAATTTACAGAAATAAATGAGTTTCAACACAAATCACATAAGTCCGCCATGTTGGGATATAGGACCACAGCGCAGCGTTGCCTACTGGTGCCGTTAAATTCCAAACTTGCTTCCATTGGCTCTTATGGGAGTTTCCGTTCTGATTGTATTATTCTGTGGTGCGGATAGTGGACAAACGCCCTGTAGAAGTGAACTCGCTGAAATTTAAATAAAAGTAAAAAAAAAAAAAAAAAAAAAAAAAAAAAAAAAAAAAAAAAAAAATTACGGCAACTCGGGAGCAGAGTGCGAAAACGTTACACATTCAAAAGGTGCGGACGCGGGGGGGGGGGGGGGGGGGGGGGGGGGGGTGGTTTACCAGGAGTGAAAGACGCGAACGTCGAAACGAAAAGCCAATAATAAACTTGCGCGTCGCGTTTGGAGTCTAGGTAAACTTTTCCTCTCGAGAACTTCTCATGCTCGTTCCTCTAACCCTCCCCCCCTCATCAAACTCTACCACCCTCTCTCCGTCTCTCTTCCCCTCTCTCATGTTAATTCCTCTCTCACTCTTGATGCACTTCAGCCTTTTTAATTTTTCCATGTTATTATTTTAAGGGCCAGCTTTTTCAGTTCGTTAATGCTCGTTACGGCCCGTTATTGTCTTGGGACTCCGGTCGTCGGAGCCGACGCTGAGCTCGGAGCCGGAGGGACGCGTGACGAGTTTTTGCACGCGGAGTACCGGAGGGAGTCTTGATTCGGTCATTCGAATTCACCGTCTCAATCAGGGGTGGGTTGAGCTGTGCAAACACTCGGTTCGGCTTTCTTCCACACCCCCTCCCCTCCTCCCACCCACCCCTTTCGCGCACCGTATACCGTGTAATTTTCGCATAACCGTGCTTAAAGGCCTAATAACGAAACGCGCTACCGTTTCCATTACAGTGTTGTCAAGTTACATTGCCATATCCATCCATTTAAATTTTATTCCGGAGACGGATCCAGGAATTAATCCTTCTCCAATTGCAGAGAAGGTTCGTGGGTGGGGAGCTTTGGGAGCTCAAGCCCCCCACCCTTTGG
Organism: Trialeurodes vaporariorum; assembly: GCA_011764245.1. Lineage (NCBI taxonomy): Eukaryota > Metazoa > Arthropoda > Insecta > Hemiptera > Aleyrodidae > Trialeurodes > Trialeurodes vaporariorum. Next base: position 21,562,971 of record VMOF01000035.1, read on the forward strand.
AAAAGGACTCAAAATAGGGACAAACAAAACGCCTTGACACCTCAAGGCCCCCCCACTTTTAAAGGGAGAAAGGAAGGTAAGAAATAAAATAAAAGGCTCATCACATTTCTTCAACCCCACTTCCCCCTCTCATTTTTGAACCCACGGACCGGCACTGTCCGATTGAAAAAATCTTGGCTCTGATTTTGTTCGAATCGTATATTGCCACGCACTTCTGTCTATCTGAGAAATCAACAAGAACTGGGAAGTGCGGGGTTGTTACTCAATTTTAAATTTCAAATTCCCTGTAATTTCCCTGAATTTTCTTTGTGTTTGCGCAAAACTGTCACGAGAATACATTAGCGATAGAGCAAAGCCAAAACGTTTTTCACAAATCTATGGTCGACACCGGCTCCTTCTTATTCCATTCGCAGAAGTATTGTTAAATTTTTCAACTGGAAATCCATCCAGATTTTTTTTTTTTTTTTTTTAATACTCTTTAATGAAATCGGCAGCAGAAATCACTGTTAAGAGAACGCCCCCCCCGCCACTTTGCCTTGATCTGCTTTCATGGCTCGGCACACTTAGAATCGAAACACGATTTTTCCGGATATAAAAACTTGTTGTTTCTTTGCATTAAGGCAATTTTCGTTTTGTAGTCCCGTTGTGAGTCTTTTGATGAGTCATTTTTCTACCAAAGGTTTCGTCAGCGCTACCAAAGTGGTTTTTTTTTTTTTTTTTCCAGTGCACTTCTTCGAACCAACATCCTTCACAAAGAGCATGAGGCTTTTGGAGCAACCCACTATCGCGTCCGATAAAATAACATTGAAAAACAACTTTCACAAAACAAACTATATCATTATTGAAACATCTATAACTCTTCCTCACCATTGAATTAACAGGGAATCGACATTTTAACCGTCAAACACTTTTATCTAATTTGGGGATGGGGGGATATATTTATCATCATCGTTGCAACTATACATGAATTCAAAGACCCATTAACCTCAAGCTAACGTTCGCGTTTTCTGTTGTCATTTCGCTGGAAAATTTGGCATCCCGCGAAGGAGGCGTGATGGAACTTGGGGCCCCGTACGGTGGCACTGTGTCATAATCATAACAATGAGTAGCGAGCCCTACGCCTGCATATTATGGTCACGCTACACGCCATACGCCACACCACGCGAACGCAATTCGTGCACGGTATCGAAAACGATTTTCCACGCTCGGGGTTTTGCGTCCTCTATAACTTACAGTTTGTTAATTGAACCTACGAATGACTCCCTTTACCCATTCGATACTGCATTCGGGTTGCGGGGGGGGGGGGGGGAGCCTTTGGGCCTATGACTGCGTATACATAATAAAGTACGAGTATATACAGAGTGTTTTGTGAGAGGCTTCTGAACCGTTGCGTGTCACATCGATGGCTTACCTCGAAAACCACGGTTAGCGCATTCGTACACGATCATACTAGGATCGTCAAACAAGCAATCGATGAGCCGAAATCCACCACAAACGGCAGGTGAGCCAACCGTTGCATGTTCAGTTGATGTTCCGTTCGTCAAACGGTCCGTCAAACTGCAGAGTTATTCAACGATGGATAGTGCGTCATTTGCTCACCAATTCTAGTATATATAATAAAAAAAAAAAAAAAAAAAAAAAAAAAAAAAAAAAAAAAAAAAAAAAAAACGTAATTGAGATGTTTCCGTCAAGTTTATGTTTGAATTTTGGAAGTGTCAGGTTGACAATCCTGTTAGCAAAAGTTTGCAACAGACCCATTCAGAGGTTTTAGTCGAGAGATCTTCTTGATTAAGCAGTGGCGTCGCGTGCGATCTGGCAGCGCTGCGTTTATTCCATTTAAGGAGGTACTGAGCACCTCCAATTTTTCTAATTTGTCATGCATTTAAATGCGGACGAAATGTAGCGGTGATAGATAGCACGCGACGCCGCGCCATTGTTCTTGAGTTTGCGGGACCTCTCTCGTGCGACACACTGTATGAATGAAGAGTGCGAAAAGTTTCGGAATTGAGTGAATCTTGTAAACCTATCTCAACCATCTGCCACAGAACTTCCACACATAGCTTCCGTCTTCGAACAATCAACGAGGAACCGCGATTTAACCCTGGTCGACTCTTGTTAACAGATCCACTCTTAACAACCACGCTTGGTACTTCATTTTACGATCAATTAAAACTGATCGCATACACTATATGTATATTGTATACCGCATCGTGTCCGGATAATGAGCTTGCTGTGCGTATCACATAATATATCTGCTAAAGTCATAAATTGCGAACTTGTGTGCGATAGATTGGAACCCCTACTTGCGTCCCATAGAGGGTAGAAACAGCCATTTTGGCAGTCAAAAATCAGAAAGTTTTCATTTCCAACACTGATCGTTAAAGAGCTTTCGGGTCCACTAAAGTTTACTCACTTGCACCACTTCTAACACATGAGTTTAGCTGGACAATTTACACACAGAGAGTCTTTAATCAGTTCAGCTTCAAAATGATTATTTAACGTGACTTTAACTGACTGATTTTTTACCACTTAACTAAAAAGAGAGAGAAAGAAGGAGTGAGGGAGGAAGAGAAAGAAAGAGAAAGATGGAGAGAGAGAGAGAGAGAGAGAGAGAGAGAGAGAGAGAGAGAGATAAATTCCTGGACCTGCCTCTCACTCGTACTTCGCATATTTCCGAGTCACGGGGCGGTGAACTTCGGTGAGAAGGTTTCGGCCTTTGGCTTGTGAAATGTTATTTATTTTCTAATTTATTGGTTGAAATGCTGAATTGTTTTTCATCGCTTTTTTTCAACTTCATTTGAACAAAAACGCTTTCAACTGTTACAGAGCACACCGGAATAAACCTCTAGTATGAAAAATTAAAACAATTAATAAAAAAAAAATAATAATAATAAACAAATAATTGAGCAGATGTAATTAGATTGTTTTGTGTACTTTCTAATAATAATTGGTTCTTCCAATTCATAGAAACCCCGCTTTGTGCTGAGCGAAAATTCGCTGAAATCCCTGTTAGTGTTCAAGAGGATATATGTTTGTTACGCCCCGATCGCGCAGTTGACCATTCCGCGGAATGGTCAGAGCTGTTGCCCCGATCGCGGAATGGATGCTAAATTGACCATTCCGTGAAATGGGGCATGTGAAAACTGTCCATTCCGTGAAATGGGGTGGGGCTATTTTAGTTGACAAGTGCGACATAATCTCCACAATGGCATTTGATACAATCAATCCGTTTTGAGTGAGACAATAGATAAAGAGATAGAAAAACAAAAATAACGAAGAAAAATAAAAAAAAGACTTGCCAAAATTTACCATCTGCACAGCTGATTTTGGAGTCCGATGTCAAGTATGGTAAATTTTACCATCATATGGTAAATGCAACGTACCTTGCGGTAAAATGTACCAACAGGTTATCTTAATGTAAAGGTATACACGTTGCATTTACCATACTTGATAGCAGACTCCAAAACCAGCGATGCAGATGGTAAATTCTACCAGTTTTTTTTTCCCCGTGCATCCTCAAAACACATGCTCTAACCACGAATAATGCAGGTAAGATCGATAAATTCATTTTTCCATTAATGTTTGTTTTACTTTCACTCTATTTTTATTATTATTATTATTTTCGGTTTGTTTTTTCCTCTTTTTTTTTCTTCGTTGTTTTGGTTTTTTTATCTCTTTATCGCGCGCTTGTCTAACTCAAAACTGATTGAATGTTTCTGATGCCATAGTGGAGATTATGTTGCTCTCGTCAACTAAAATATCCATACCCCATTTCACGGAATGGACAGATTTCACAGAATGGTCAATTTTGCATCCATTTTTTACTGGCAATTAGAGAGCTCAGCTTTATTGCGTTTTTTTCACGTTTTGCATTTACAATGAGCTTTTTAATTTTTTTGTCAGTTTTGTTTAACTGGTTCTTAGTGTTTCTATCCTTTCCTAACTTTTGCATTTCTAATAATGTTTTTTTCTCTCGTATTAACAGCCCTAACTGGTGCTGGCTTTCCTAGGACAGGCTTACTTTTTGTTTTGTTGCTTTACGCTCAGTCTCTGGGAAACATTTTGTATATTTACTTGTGAATAATTCGTGATACTGATCAAAATTCAGGTTATTCAGATCATTTTGCACTAAAATTAGCTCATTGGCAAATCTAGCTGCCTTAGTTTTAGAATAGGGTCTCATAGTAGCATTGCTTTTTTTACCCTGTTTTGTTGGTACCTGCGTATAAATACCAAGATGGTCACTTAGGGAAGTTTCGACTAATTTACAGTTAATTCCACTGATGTTTGTGATGCAGTTATCTAATAGAGAATCCTTTTGCTTCTGCTCTCCTTCTTTTGTTCGTCTCCCTCTTCTTGTCACCTGCTCCTTGATCTGAGTTTCCACATTATAGGTAATAGGGTATAATAGGGCGCGAGGTTAACCACACAAACGTGGTTGCGGTTAACTGGAAACGAAAAATTTATTTTATGAAGTAAAACCCGATAAAGATTAAAAATTTTCGAAATTTTGAACGAACGAAACTTCGACATTTTCGACAAAGTTCATTTCAACAGATCGTTATTTCGCAGTTAATCGTGCACGTGCAGGCCTAGGCGAATTGCTTTAAGCACAAATAAAAACAATCAAACGAACAAAAAGTAAATAAAAGGTTCGTTAATAGAGTTTTAAATTCTTACCGTAGTAATTGGATACGCTGGCTGGAAAACTGTCAGCAGCAGAATATGGTTCTCAGGGGCGGGCCTGCTGGAAAAAAGAAAATCGAAAAGGCCTTAATGACAATGTCAAAACACGAGCGTCGAGCATATCATCATAATGCTTAACATGCAACATGCACGTGCGAGGAAAAAAAGACGGAAACATTGCACACTGCACAGTAAAGTGTCGGCGGACGCCCGCGCGAGCAGTTTTGTGACGTGCTTGTTCGGTGCTGACGGCCGGGTCATTTCACGCTAACTGTTAAGTTCCACTAGTTACATTTTGAAACAAAAAATTTTACACTTTAACTATGAACGTTATATAAATGGGTCCAAGTCGAACTTTTACCTTCGATATATCGAAAACTAAAAACGATATTGACCTGCGGTTTGCGCTAAAAGTCTTAGAATTGAACGCCCTTTCTAAAATGGTATCGCAAGATGGGGTTTGCTATTTGAAAATTTTGAGCTGGGAGGCTCAACCCCTCTTTACGGGCGCCCCTCGGAATTTTTGGGTACGCCAAAAAGTAGATCCTATTTAGTTATAAACACCCCCCAAGTTTGGTTTTTTTATCTGCAGCCGTTCAAAAGTTATTAAGCTGTCCCGAGACTTTTGGACCACCCTGTATACGTATCAAAAACCGAAAAATCCAGCGATGGCATCACGCAATCATGATGGAAATATAATGGTGGGCAGTGGCGGACTGGGAAAAAAAGGCCCGGGGTGCTAGTTCAGTTCGAGGCCCGCATTGGGTCTTGGCGGCGCCCCTACCCAGGAGGGAGTCCCCCCCAGGAAATTTTTTGAAAAATTCACCCCCCGAAAATGTTATTTTTGAGTATCAAAACATACTTTTCAATACACTTCTCGGCTGGCAAATAAAATTTAATTAAATGCGAAATTAAAGATTTCTAGAATACGTTACTATAAGTCCTTGCCGACCGCAGACTAAGCCATTCGTGTATCAATGAACGCATTCCGGCAAGAAACAGAAATATAATATAAGGCTACTAGATTCCTCTACCCTCAACGATAAAAAAAAAAAAAAAAAAAAAAAAAAAAAAAAAAAAAAAAAAAAAAAAAAAAAAAAAAAAAAAAAAAAAAAAAAAAATTGCCATAGAAAAAACAAGGTAGTTTTTATCTATTGAAGGTAGGTTTATTTAAAATTAATTTTTGAATATAAAAAGTTTTTATGAGTTGAGACTAATTCATTTTTCTCAAATTACATCTGATATCGGTGATAGTCAAAGGGAAGGGGTTATCTTCCATTTTTTTTAAAAATTGAGATAGTGCTACTTTACTAAAAGGTAAAGAATATGCCGGTTAAAATGAGGTCCTAGGGAGCCCAAGAGACCAAACTCTAACCAAAATTCCGGGTCGGTTTTTGTTTCAAAGCTTTTCAAATCGGTACAGCGATTCAAACTGGTTTGAATTGCCATTGCCGACACCGCGGGCCCTGGTACTGCGCTTTGGAGTCTATGAGCCTGCAATTAAAAGCTAGTTTATTTATCAAACATTTTTCAATGTCGAATGGTCTAGACACTGGGCATCGGCTTTTAGAGGGCCCAGGCCATAGAACCGCGGGCTCACGGCCTTAGTTGTAGGAGTAGGAGATACCGGTACTGCGGTTCCACAGCCCATTTTTGGAAGCACTGGGGCCCTGGGCCCTTCAAAATAAAATTGGTCCCCAGAAACTTTAAATCCAACTTTTTCTATTGGAGGAAAGAGGCCCTCAACAGCCTTGACGGCCTCGTTCCAAGTCGCTGGGCACGCTTTGGTTCTGGTAAGGGCCCGCCTTGTAAAGTTTTCAGGCCCTGGCGGCTTGAAAATTGAAGCTCCTCGTTTTTTGGTCACATTAGAAGTCTGGGCCCTCAGACGAGCAAGCGCTTTTCAATAATGGCCCTCTGATCTTGGCTACTAAGGCCCAAGTGGCTCTAAACTTCTATTTCACCAACTCAAGTCCAGGGCCTCACCAAAAAAAAAAAAAAAAAAAAAAAAAAAAAAAAAAGAAACCCAAAAGGCCCGGGGTGCTACAGCACCCCGGCACCCCGGCCCAGTCCGCCACTGATGGTGGGCGCATCCCGCGATTTGTACCACGATGACTCGCGGATGACGTAGTACCTGTAGGTACGCGGGGTACGCGGGGGCACAAAGAGTAAACAAGAGTCGCAATTGAATGGAAGGCCTGCGTGGTCAACGTAGATAAGGGATCCGAACGCGGGCTGGCCTGGGCTGGCCTCTGATTGGCTGCAACGGGTGGAGCAAAAATGACTCGGGGTATAGGGAAAATAACACGGGATTTTCGTTCCGGGGCGTTTATCTCGAAACCTAAGCAAAATAGTATCTAAACAATTTATACGAGTCGATTCAGCAGATTTTTCCAAACAATTTGATAGGTCGTAAGTGCCACTTTATTGCAAATTCGAAAAGACTGTTTCAGTTTAAAAGTACGCACAATAGTGAGTTACTCAAACACTGCTCGAACACACGCCAAGCATGTAATCACACTATTGTGCGTACTTTTAAACTGAAACAGTCTTTTCGAATTTGCAATAAAGTGGCACTTACGACCTATCAAATTGTTTGGAAAAATCTGCTGAATCGACTCGTATAAATTGTTTAGATACTATTTTGCTTAGGTTTCGAGATAAACGCCCCGGAACGAAAATCCCGTGTTATTTTCCCTATACCCCGAGTCAGTTTTGCTCCACCCGTTGCAGCCAATCAGAGGCCAGCCCGCGTTCGGATCCCTTATCTACGTTGACCACGCAGGCCTTCCATTCAATTGCGACTCTTGTTTACTCTTTGCGGGGGCATAAACAAAGTTTGAGGTTATGTTCAAGTCTCGCTCTCGATGATCGTGGTATTGCAGATTTGTCGTTGGTACTAACAAAATATTCACGAGTAAGCTCTTTTTCTGACTCCTCGTTCAAAAATACATTATTCGCCGCCTCAAAATAGTCGCGGCACACCTGATTTGGTTGCGGTACGTTCTGGTACATTTTCAAACGCCGCGCTCAATTTGTACCACGATGATGCGCAAAATGGCGGCCAAAAATGGGATGCGCCCACCATTATATTTCCATCATGTCACGCGATGTCTTTACAATTCTAGAACCCACTTTAGCGCAACGAGAAATTCTCTCACTCTCTCAGTCCACCACAAACTACACGTACAGTACGTCAGTCAAGGGTAGATGAGGGAATGAAACTTCCTCTTTCTATTTATATATTCAAAGGAACAGTGAGAGAGACGGAAAAGATCCCGATTACGTCACGGTTGGATTAAAGATAAAATTTTAGTAAATTTGAACACGTGCATCGTTACTACTTGTTTTAAGTCTGTGATAAACGATTGTTACTTAAATTACTTTCGAAATTTTAATAGAACAAACAAAGCACTCAAAATTGCTGCAGCTAAAGTTCACCGCGAACTCATTGAATAAGGCGGTTATTAGCAGGAAGAGAGAGTGCGCCTAGTTATTATAAGAGTCCGTTTGCACAGCAGTGCAAAAACGCCAGTTTGACGGGAAAGAAGAAAAAAAAAACAAAAAACAAAAAAACAAACAAAAAAAACCTAAAACTATTCGTTAAATTGGTAGATACGTCAATCCAATTTGGAAACACTTTTAACTTTCAAGCAAACAAACTGAAATGACATTAATTTTCCATCACGCATACACTCAGCTGCATAATTGGCTAATGTCACAATACGTCACGGGCGTCACGGCAAACGTCTCGATCGCGTGCACAGAGCGAAGCGTCTCTGGTCGCGTCATCTGCCAAATTCTCTCACGAAAACTGCGAGGATCACGATATAAATTGATTTGACAAACTCAGTTCGATCGACATACGATTTTGATCGTTATCACAACTCCTAAGCGTTATAATCCAATTTTTTCGGATTTATAATAAGGCTGTTTCAGTGAAATTTGAGGATCAAGAATTTTGAAAAAATTGAAAACTTTTGGGGAGCCCAAAAATCAACCTGCACTTTTTGAGAACGAACGTTTTTTTTTTTTTCTTTTTATTGTGTTTGATCAATAGAACATAATTCACCCAAAGTTACAATATGCAGCATTTAAGCGAAAGCTACGAATTTTCCAAAATTGATCTAAATCGAACTTTAAGCTTCGACACGTCAAACACTAAAAACGATAAATCGAAAGTGAAAAACGATACCGACCTCTAGTTTGCGCAAAAATTCTTGGAATTTCACGCCCTTTCGCGAGATCATGTGATAAAAAATAGTGGTCGCGCAGTTTGAAATATTCGACTTTAGGAGGACCCCGTCCCTCCTGGCCTCTCCTGGGGCCTCCGAAAGTTTATCATGACGATATTATATGTAGACCACATGCTTTTTTTTTTTTTTTTTTTTTTTTTTTTTTAATAAATATGACAAGTCTATAGAAGTTACAGGGCGTTACCGGACTTTTTGAAGACCCTGTACAGTGGGACTCAAGACTAATCCAATCTAGCGGGTGGTGAGTGGTGACTGGTCGGTGCACGTTTTGGTGCAAGTTCGACTGCGCGAGTTTGATCGAATGAATGCAGCTTCAGAGTCCCGCGTTCGAACCTGGGACCAAATTATGTTAGGTCCCGAGCATTGAATTGCGTGCATCTTGCGTGCGGTTTCGACCAATCAGAGAGCTTACGCACGGTCACGTGACCGTGCGTAAGTTACGCTCGGGACCGAACATTATTTGGTCCCTGCGGATTCCAGACTCTTATATACCGGGATCGTCGCTGAGAGGTGTCCCGTCGCGTCGGTCCACTAAGCGGTCGGTGGCACATCTTTTGATGGGTGACAAGGCGACAATGTTGCCAGATTTTCTCACAGATTATCAAATTTTAAAAATCACTGAAAATTATTCGAAAAATGGCAACACTGCATGACAACTCGCGCGCAAGAATAAGAGACGCAAACGGGAAGAGAAAATCAACCCATGCGCGAAAAGTCATTATAAGGAGCCCACTGATAGGCGTGTCCTGAGTGTTGTGCACCGAAGATGTTGAATTCCGTGAGTTTGATTTCGACCCGAGTTGCCAGATTGCAAAGCGAAACTAGACAGCAACACACTGAGACACATATCGAAACGAGACATCGATCAGCAAAGGCAATGAAAGATTACATCCGATAGAAACTCTGCGATACTGCAATCTTTGCCTCAGTCGCACTCAGCTTGTAAACAAACGAGCAAAGTCACAAGTCACATCCAATGGCCATGCTGTCATTACTAGTCTTAACTCTCTAAATACAGGTCTTAACTCTCTATACGCAATACTAATATTACCGGGATAAAAAAAAAAAAAAAAAAAAAAAAAAAAAAAAAAAAAAAAAAAAAACAGCACACACTGGCAACACTGAAAGACCTCCATCAGTTTAGCTATAGCTAGGGCTTTTAGTTCTCTCCGGAGGTATCGATGTAGCTCGTTTGTAAACTGAGCACACATTAGGATTGAATGGCAACCGAGCTTTCAACGAACCTGAAAATGGAAAGTGTTGCACACTGAAATGGGTGCTCCACTGCCTCTTCAGCTCCTCCGCACTTATGGTCTGAGACCGGAAAGTATTGGCCAAAAATCAGAAAAAACCGTAATCAAAAATCATCATTTTCGACTTTTAAAGCTGAATTTGAAACTTTTCAGTGACAGTTCCAGGTTTAAATTACTTACTCGTCAAAAGTATTTTCTGTGATTGAAATAAAATTGGTCTCGAATGTTTACAAATGATCGATTATTGATGAGAAAGGAAAGGACCTGTTCCATTAAGGACCATTTTCTGCCCCCCTTTCAGTAAACATTCAGAAATCTGAAAAAAAGTAAACAAAAAAAACTGAGGATGACGCCGGGTGCTTGGTTTTTCGCAAAAAAACGGCACTGTAAACGAGTAAATATAGGTATGGGCACAAAAAAGTGACAGCTTCTGTTTTATACGTGTTACCTGCATCAAGAAAGTATTGTATCTCCCAGAGAAGCTGCCACTCACTTACGCTCATCCCTAAACGTGCACTAGTGTAGTGAAAAATGGCCGGTTTTTTCCTAGAAAATCGTTAAACTAGCCATATTCATACTCGTGAATCAGGTGCACAAGCACAAACCATTCCTAAATACCCCTTTTATTGATTTTTCTCTTACATTAGAGTAGACCTCTATAAGGAATATACGTAATCCACATTTTTTTGTTTTCCTTTTTTTTCTTCAAACTTTTAATTTTTGACCAAAAGAGGGGCAGAAAATGGCCTATACTGGGACAGATCCTCTTCTTTCTGATTTTTGCCATATTTTTGACCATCTCAGACCACAGTGTGCAGTGCTTCGGTGGGTAACGTGAGAGGTATACGTTGAAGCGGTGAGCGTTGGGCATATATTTTTGGGACCCGGAGAATGATTAATCGGCGTAGAACATCCATTAATTAGTAGCAACATTCCTCGGAACGCAACGTGTTTGAACTGAGCACGCTTCTTTTTTGTCACTGAGCATAGAGCAGCGAGCACGACGCGACACGCGGGGGACACACGGGTGCACCTTCCTTGTGATTTAGGGGTTGCGGTATATTCAGATGTTTGATGAGTCCTCGTAAGCAGCGGTAGATTGACTTCGCTGAGTAGATTCAAATGCAACGTTGCCAGATTTCCCTGCGAATTACCAACTTTTACTATGAGTCAAATTGGAAAAATCGGATAATGGAGCTGTTGCAAACTTTCGCTGCACTGAGAGAAATCACTTTTACTTGTGACAGTTTTCCTTGCGCGAAGTAAAGTTCTGTTGCATGAAGTAGAATCACTATCACAACAAGGAATCTTTTACATGTAGCAGCAGACATTTTCCTTGGGTTAAAGGAATGCCCCCTTAGTCAATATTTTACTGTGCAGTTTCTTTAACACAAACGAAATACACCTTGGATTAAAAAAAAATAATTCTCTGAGCGTGTACAGGCTTATTAATAGTTGATTCGGAAGTGAAACCCCTAAAAAATGGCAATAAGTGCACTCAAAAATCACGAAATCCACTCTCAAACTCACAAAATGCTCTCAGAAGCGAGATTGCAATGACGGCGATAGCCGCCTTTTCAATTGGACTTCCCCGTCTCATTCAGCTCCATCTTCACCATTGAATAATGATTACTTCGGAATACAAGCGTCACTGTCGCCGAACTTTCTGTCGGCACTTGTTGACCTTCGATGGTCTCGAAAAGATCACAAAAAGTAAAATTCTATCTAATTTGAGACACTCCTCTGTGCGCTTCTATAGAGAGATAAATTAGACAAGAATCTCCTATTATCCCTGCACATCTCCTCCGCTACTTTGCTCTTAAATGGTGGAGCTACGCCGCAGTGTCATGGGGGTAATTCCGGTCTAAGTTGTCATTCTCTTTATAGAAACACACAGAGGAAAGTCTCAAATTAAATCGGCGGCGGCTCGTGCAATGTGGCAACGATGGATTTCCTCCATTTAAAACTGTGTAAAATAATCGATTACTTGGTGAGGCGCAGCGCCTCACCTAGTATCGATCTTTTTGCATACGTTTAAATGGCAAAAGTGCACGGTGGCTCGTGCAATCTGGCAACCGCGGTTGCCAGATTGCACGAGCCACCACTGAATTAAATAGGAATCTTCCATGGTACCTGCGTAGCTCCGCCATTACGTCTCAAACTTTGGAGTCACTTAGTGAGTCTGTGAGAGAATTTCCAACTTTTTTAACGAGCTCATCGTAATTTTCGCTGGATTTTACTCAAAAACTATAAATTCAACCGCTGATAGAAAAAATGTTGCATGTGTCCTATTCTTAAGTGAAATGCTGCAATATAATTTTTTTTTTTTTTTTTTTAAACAAAACAAACTAATTAGTTTTTTAAACAAATTAATCCATATTCTTTTAACTAATTGCTTATTCTAAATACTTATTCTAACATGTTTTACTGGGCAACTATTTCCCTAACTGCTGGAAGCACGTTTCTGTGGCAGAAACATGCCTTTGGTATAGATACATATAATTATACATAGTTAAATATAAATAAACGATACTATAGTTAGTATAATGACATTATTTTATCGAGTTTGACACCCTTGAGAAAGAAAATAAAAATTAAGAGAATAAGAAGAAAAAGAAAGTGGAAACAATAGAAATGAAAATAGTGAAAAATTAAAAATTAAAAAATAAATCTATGAATAGATAAGTAAATAAATAAATGAATAAATAGACAATAAATAAATAAATAATAAATAATAAGTGACAAAAAGAGATGAAGTGAGTTAAATTACAAGACAAGGGATAAACAGATATTACAATATTTTGATTGGGAGAAGCAGACCTCCAAAACTTTAAGGACCAAAGAGAGAAGAGCAATATAATGATGAGACCATCATTAAAAAGTTCTAAAAGCCCGCCTCCGTGGTCTTGCATGCGGTTGGCGCAACTGACCACTACATTGGCTGCCAGGAGGTCCTGGGTTCGATTCCCGGCCAAGGTGACAAGATGTGATGGCCTCACGATCAGATCTTGTCGCTTCGGATTGTTTTTGTTCGTTGAATTCAATCGAGCAAGAAGAGAAATAATGTTGGAAGAGGAGTTCTACATATGTGATCATAGGTAGTTAATCAATGAGAAAAAACAAAACAAAAGAATAAACAAAATTTAAACATCGAGTACTTAATATTAACAAAAAATACTTTCCGAACGAAACAAACACGCTCTTTCAGCGACAGCTCTCTTTATTGCCCTCACAGAATTTATTTTGAAAAGATCCTCTAAATATAATTTTAACAAAAGGAACAGATGCATGTATAGACAACTCGCACATTTACTTGTTATCGAGCTGAATAATAATCACAGGTGAATGAATGAAGCCACTCAGTATCTCTTTTCATCTCTTTCAGTTTTATACAGTAGTTGTTACTCACTTAATTTTGTCGGATAAAGTGAATCAACAATCTAAATCTTTCAGTTTTTGTTTTTTTGTTTTTTTTTTTCCAGTTGAAAAAGGATAGAGGCCAGAGGGGAAGGAGGGGGGTCACCCTATTATTTATCCCAGTCTAAAAATGCCTCCCGGCAGGCCGGTAAGACGAAGTAGATTCCATGCTTGGTTAAATCATTTTTTCACACATTTAAAATAGGTTATAATTTTCGCTGAATTTTTCTCTTAATTTTTCTTTTTTATTTTATCAGCTGCTCAAAATCCAAATATGATTGTGAAAAAGATTAAATTACCAACAGAGAAATGTGTAATCTTTACAATGCAAGTGAGAAATAAAAGCTAGGTTATATAAGTTTTTCACAAATTTCAATAAATAGGTTATGTTATGATTTTCTTTGAATTATTCAATTTTCTTTTTTTTTATCAGCTGTTCAACATTTAAATAAAAATGACCATGAGAAAAAGATTATAGTACAAAGATTGAAAAATGTGTAATCTTTGTAACGGTAATGAGAAATAAATCTGAATAGGAGCAGCTGATAAAACAAGAAAATAAATAAATAACGTACCTAAGCAACAGTGTACGTGTAAAACAAAGAAAGAGCAATTATACCAATACGCCATCCTTGTCTTTCACTTGTAAAATCCCATAAGAAACTAAATAGCTCGTAAAACACGTAAAACACAAGGAAAATTCAAGGCAAAGAGCATATGAACTAAAAACATCCTCCACGATATATACTAAAATTTTTGAAACAAAAAAACAATTTCTTCATATAAAAACACTGCCAAAAAACCCGAAAAACACATCGCTATAACTCGCTTACAACGCAAAAAACGAAAAAAGACTCGAGTAAAAAAGCTGCGTAACAAAACGGCTAACATAATTTTCCCAAAAAAAATACTCAAAACAAACACTCCTAAAAATAAACCTCAAAAACACATTTTACGACTCAAACACGGCCCATAACGCGAAAACTAACTGTCGGATTTACACCATCTTCGAACTCATCCAAGAAATGAACCCAACGAATAGTTGAGAAAAATTTCAAGAACAAAAACCAAAAATTACGAACAGGATCGTGGGACATAAAAACGGTAAAACTGGCTGAAACATACATATAAAGATATATATATATATATATATATATATATACATACAATTTTCAACGAGTGGTATTTTCTCACTCAGGGGACCATGAAACGTGCTCATTTGATAAAATTTCCCGAAAAATCCAACATCGCACCCTCCGCAATAAGTAGATTCATGGAATCTACTTAAAAATGTGTTTAAATTGGGAAAGGAGAAATGTAGTGAATTTCTCGTTTCACAACTGAATGAAACTTATAATATTTCCAACGTTTGAGGAATTTTCTATCACTGTATATTTTTCTATGCGGCCCGTTTTGGGGCATTCAACTCACTTCTGCATGGTTGTAATGGTTCTGTTGCGTACTTTTGCTACAGCAAAATGACACATTCGATCGTTCGGCCGAAAAAGGGGTATGAAAGGTGAAAGGAAGGGGGAAGGAAAAAGAGAAAAATGATAAAGGGGTTTCGGGGGGGGGGGATTCCCCAGTTCGCGAAGGCTGGATCCGCAAATGTTCTGAAAATTTCTGAATGATTCAAAATTATCTACATTTCAATAATATCTCTGCGTAATTCGACTGCATTATGCGCTTAGGAAGTAGAACATTAGAACAAAGGGTTTTCATGAAAATTCTCCGAATATTCATCTTTGCATTACGTGTTGCCTGCCTTAATTTCATAACCACCGCACGCCACTGAAGTTATGATTGTTCACATCATTTATTTGATGGCTTATTACATTCGCTGTTTTCATGGAAGGCATCTTCATTAGGACAATTTCATTCGCATATTTGATAGCTCCGTGAAATGAAGAGTATTTTGCTTGGAACCAAACGCTATTTCGAAACTTCGCTTGTCACGTCGCCACTATGAATCAGCGTATTCCATTCATGTACTGGCAGGGATAAAGACACCGAGACCGCAGGATATGCAACCGTATACATATCACGGGCGGATACAGGAATTTGTCTTTCTTTCTCTAGGACCGTTTGAACACATTTGTTAGAAAAGGATGGCAGAGTGGGCCATCACGTGACTTTAACCCCTATACCTCCGTCCTTTTCTAACACACGCGTTCAAATAGGAGGAGAGAGAAAGATACAGTCCTATATAACGCCCACGATACACAGTATTATTCAACACATGTATCGGGTGCATTGCGCATTGCATATGCATATTTTGTCCAGGTACCTTTGTCCCAGCTAAAATAACTGACATTCACAAAGAGACACTTGCAGAGACCCTCCGCACAACATATGCTTAATTCCTTTGTTAAACCAGTGAGGTAAGGAAAGCAAGGTTCATTTTATCAGGGATTCGCCGGAGCAAATGCCAACAGCCGTCTACGATGGGTCTACTGCGCACTTTCGTTAGAAAGGCAGAAATAATTGATTCAACAGTAAAACGTCACAGTAAAAAGCTATGGTAACAACGAAAACTCATGAAACTTCCTCTCAACTGGAGAAAAAGTAAGAATAAATTGAAATTCATTGTGAAACAAATTTGAAAATGCCAGTTAAAGGCGCAAAACTGCCAATTACACGATGGTATAGATTAGAGCCAGTGTTTCCTATAATAGATTAATTAGCCCACATTACCACAGTGTAGACTAATTACATTGACCGTAAATGGAATGATTTCTTTAAAATCCAAAACTTTTCAATGGTCGAAATGGCACACAAATATACTCCTTCCGGATACCGGTCACCGGATGATATCCAATACTATTAAGCAATCGCCGGTTTTCCCGCCGAACGTGAACTTTTTCAAATCGCTCGAAATTTGTCTCAACTCTGAAAAAGTGTTAATTCACGACCCTAGGTAAAAAAAAAAAAAAACAAAAAAAACAAAAAAAAAAAAAAAAAGTTCCTTTCGTCTAGCACTTTAAAAAAAATGTTATAAAAAAAGGTGCGCAACAGGCCGCCCATGACCCATTGAATGATGAACTTTGTTCAAACTTGTATACTTGACTCATTTCGTTTTGGAGTCCAGATGTAAACTTTAAAACATTTGAAAGAAGTGGTAGAACTACAAATCGTTGTTCTTTTTAAAAAACCGTCACTTAAGAACGTTAGTTTAAAACCTAGTATTAAGTACTTAAAAATACGAATTAAAATTGATGTCCGAGCCGACAGCACAAGGACTCCGACTATAAGGAGCATATTTTTCTAAGGCGTTAAAAATGTGAAGCCACTTAGACTGGGATTGATTAAAAGTGCAATGTTCAGCCCTTTTCTTAGATAAAGCGAGCAAGAAAGAGAGGGGAGCACTGTGTTATAGTCTGTTCACTATTTGACTGCAGTTGGCAAAAAAGATTAAAATGCGTAAATGGCAACGTCGAGGTCCGCCCCAAGTTATACGCAAATTGGATGGAAACTGAAGGCCCCGACCATGGCCCCCTAGGTCGGGGGCTTCGGAGCGGAGGCCCCCAGTAAACCACTTTGGCCCTCTAAAAATTCGAGCGGTTA
This sequence comes from Trialeurodes vaporariorum, assembly GCA_011764245.1. Taxonomy (NCBI): domain Eukaryota; kingdom Metazoa; phylum Arthropoda; class Insecta; order Hemiptera; family Aleyrodidae; genus Trialeurodes; species Trialeurodes vaporariorum. The sequence goes on from VMOF01000035.1 coordinate 21,580,144, forward strand.
CCTGACGAGGCAAATGCAAATGGCAGGTGGCGCTTATTAGCGAAAAAAACTTGTTAAATGTTTATACGAAGCTAGCAGAATGAATGTAATTTTCAGGCTAAAAGACAATAATTAGGAAAGAAGGTGTGCACTTTTAACCCTTTAAAGATCAGGTTACTTCAAAAGAACGCCACTCTTTCGCTTATATAGGGAAGGTAGTTAACTGATCGTACTTCGGGGAGCTGGAATTGCCTATACGCCGAATTGAAGGCGCCCCAATCGAGTTTATCCGGAATGAAGACTGCAACAGTGTGAAAAAGACAAGTGGAAAAAAACGAGTATTCTCGGGCTTAGCCCACAAGGGGTTAAAGAATGCGTTGACCCTGTGTATAGAAAATAGATACACAGAGGAAAATTTCCATCAACCGTAACAATAATTGTGTTTGTTAAGTGCTTTTTCTGACCGGACCGGAATTCTGGTATAAAAATTTCTGATATCTTCATCTATAACAACCGGAATTCTTTCTCAAAGTAAGCTCTTCGAATGCTGACTGCTCTAGAAACTACAATCCTCTATATTTCTTCTTCTTACTTTTGTTTCGAAGAAAATCTACCACAAAGCAAATCTCAGAGAAGGTAAAAGAACAGCATTATTACCTCTACAGAGTTTGGAAAAAAAAAAGAAAACTTGAGCTAGGTCGCGCAAAATTGTAAGCATTGTCCCTAAAAGAAGCCTATACACGCATTGCGGGTCCGGGGGGGGGGGGTTCCCCATTTTATGTTTAAAGAAAGGCTAGTAAAAGAGTAAAAAGTGTCGCGAGTCTTACCTAAAAAGCGTCGGTCGCTTGGCACGCGACTTTGACTTAGAAGAAGTGTTGCCAAATTATGCCTAGAATCCCGTAAATTCACACAACAAGTCAAAAGGGAAAATATTAGTGTATCCCAGAACTGGCCAACACTGTTTGGGAAGCCTTATAAACTGCACAGTTACGCTTCTAAAAGAGGATCAACAAAGAAGACTCGACAACTAATGCAAGGTTGCCACTTGAACAAAGACAGATATTGAATGGGGCTGTTGCAAACTTTGGCTATACATATGAATGATACAATATGATGACTTTAAAAGTAAAAACCAGCAAAAATAACAATGGTGACACTGAAAACTTCCGAAATTTACTCAAGAACTTAATTAAAGCTTTTAAACGAGCGACTGCAATAGCATCGTTAGGTGGGTCCCACGGGAGATTTTATTGTAATCTTGTCAATTTCTTTTAACTATAGCAAAAGTACATCAGTAATATGAAAACCTACTAAAGAGACCATTAATTCTTCTGGACTCTATGGCAGAGTTGGGCAAATAGGAGTGTAATAGATTACACGATTACTGCGTAATCGGTAGTCGACAAACCTTTGGATGGTGATAAAATATGTTCTTCAGCGATACATAGTAAACTTTAGAATCTTTCGAATTAGACACAGGCGGACCGTATCAGGGGCTGGGGGGGGGGATATAGCCCCTTCAACTTTTTTAGGGCGAAAGGGGCTAAAAATCAGGAAACCGTTTTGCGACAGGAAAAGTCGCAGTATTCTCTTCTGGGTAATTTTTAAAATCCCTTTGAGACGAGAAGCAAAAGAAAAGAAAAAAGTTATCACTTGAGACTGGAGAAGCAAAAAAAATTATTTTTTAGCTCCCCCCCCCACTTTTTTGGTCACGCTCTGCCTATGGAATTAGATCTTATATGAAAACTAATCCTGCAATGAAATCCTGAAACAATCCTGCAACTAATATGATGGGTGGCTTGTAAAAAATCAGCCCTGATTACCATGAAATCACCCTCCGAAAAAAGGACGATTACTACTCGGTAATCTTGTAATCGATTACCACCCCCATTTGCCCAACTCTGCTTTATGGTATACCCACATAACGACATCATTGCTTATTATTATCTCTGGAATCACTGCACACCACTATGGCCTGATATGGAAGAAAAGTAGCCAAAAATGAGTGAAAAAAAAGTCATCAAAAATCATCGTTTTCTACCTTTTAAGCTTATAGTTTAAAACTTTCCACAGGTACAATTCTTAGTTTAAATTACCTTTCAAAGCGTTCTCTGTGATTAAGATTGGTCTTGAAAGTTTATAAATAGAGATCGGATGCACTGGCGCAATCAGGATCTCTTCCACCTCTCTCATTTCCCATTTGAATGTACAAGTAGGAAAAGGACAGAAAGAGGGGGTTTTATCCCCTTGTCCATCCTTGTCTAGTATACGTTTCTTAATGGAGAAAAGGGAGAGATCAAGAAATTCTCGTTGTGCTACTGATTGGATGAGAAATTTACTTCCTGATTTTTGGCCACTTTTTGACGACCTCATCACAATCATCAAACCATACTGCACAGGCGGCTAGTTATACTGTCTAAAGGAGTCTCTCTACCTGCGAATTTAAAAGCGCGAATTGACTGCTTGAGCCATAGGCTCATTGGCCCATTCTTGGTTGTCGATACATCAGACTTGACCTATCGACTGCAAGGCAGCTCATTGGCTGAATCAGTTTATTCGCGCTTTTAAATTCGAAGGTGGAGAGACCCCCTAAGTCTCCATTTTGAGCTTTACGAGTGACAAAATAAGATAGGAATCCCAATGGAACTTGCGTTTGGACGCAATTACAGTCACGCGTTTAAAAGCTTCAATCCGGTTAGTGAGCGGATCTTGGAAGTTTTCAACGACAACAACGTTGTTCTTGCGGTTTTTACGTGCAATTTGACACTCGATTCTTCAGTCGAGAAAGCTTGCATAATTGTTAACATGCGTGCCACTTGCAATTGAAGCATTGCCATGCACTAAAGTGCGCATAAAACATCAGATGGGACCTACTTTAGAAATGAACCGCTTACATTGTAACGGACCTATGATTGTAACCTTTGCGCTAAATACCAAGTTTTGAAAAAAAAAAAAAAAAAAAAACGAGAAAAACTGCCGAAGTCTATCAATTTCAAATAATCGACGACAAAACATGTACATTTAAAGGTGCAATTACATGCGCTTACATTTTTCAGTCAATCGAGGCTCAAAATTAGAAGAATTCTTCTGCAGTTTATCTTGCTTTTTTTCAAGACTTCATTTTAGTGACATATTATTGGGCCGTTCCGAAATGAACTATTCAAATGATTATGAGAAGATAATTTCAATTATAGATATAGTAGTAAAGAGCCCACTCGATGGCATGATGGTTTGCCCGATGTCGTCCAATTTACATTTAGTCCAAACTTGAAGGTCCGCGAGTAAAATATTTTATGCGAGCGCCAAAATCTTCGATGGTAAATGATTATAGTCTGTTCGTTCTAACTTGAGACCTGAGCGGGTGATAAATGAATTTCGGAAAATATAGAATGGCAACACTTCAATAGGTTGTCATACCCAAGAGTCGGGCAGCAGCCCTGTCACCTCGGCCGACTGACGAGGGTGAGCACCCTACGTTGCCACAGAAGGCACATCTACCTGAATCTCCAGGTCTCAAGTTAGAACGAACAGACTATAGTTGTGACGTCCTTATTTAGTAATTTACAACAACAATTGAATTAAAAAATACGTCAATAGCAGCGTAGCGTGCAATTTGGCAAAATTACATTTCCTCAATTTAAGCCGATTAAAAAAATTGAGCTATTAGGAGTTTGGTGAATACCTTCGAATACGACATTCACGGGAAAAAAATACGGTACAACTTACCAATTAACAGATATTTTGGCGTCAGCCAGAACGTAATGGCAATCTTCACCAAAGTATGGTAAGTAAATGCAACGTAACTTGTGTTAAAATTAGGATAACCGATTGCTACATGATATCTTCTTGATATCTGGTAGTATCTTTATACACACAGCGTATCATACTTTCTGCCTCGCGCCAAAATCTATCATGCGTATGGTCAACAGTATACCGTACCTTTCCCCCCGTCTTTTACGTGTGCTTAAATGGACAAACGCTAAGTTGCCAGGTTTGACGACACACCGCACTGTTCTTCATTTCATCGAAGAAGTGGGAAAGCACCGTGTTTTACGGACCTTTCTTCCGGCAACTTCCCACAGGGGGATGAACAAAATCGAGTTCCAGATAGATGCGTGACGCATGACGAATAAAGAGAGAGGGAGAGGGAGAGGGAGAGAGAGAGAGAGGGAGAGAGAGAGAGAGAGAGAGAGAGAGAGAGAGAGAGAGAGAGAGAGAGAGAGAGAGAGAGAGAGAGAGAGAGAGAAGTTTTACATGGGAGAAGTTGAGAGCTTCAAAAGCAGATCTAATCGAGAATGATACGAAGAGAATGAAGAGCTGAGGGATGAGAGATGATGGATGAGGGGGAGGAGAGGAGAGGGAGGAAGAGGGACCAATAGACAAAAACGTCCAAAGAGACGCCTGATAATTTAACCGAACTACTCCAACACGAGTTTACTCAGGGCTTGAGAGTCGCGACCAACAGCGTTAGGTGGCACGGTTGCCAAAGCTCGTTCAAAAATCAGAGATGATTACCAGATAGGAATTCCGTTTATAGGAATTTATCCTTCTCTCTCTTTGTCCATTTGACTGCAATGAGTTAGAAAAGGACAGAAACAGGAGCTACAGTCACGTGACAGCTCCTATCTACATCCTTTTCTAACACATGCGTTCAAATGGGCAAAAAGAGAGAAAGACAAATTTCTGGCTATAGGAAGGGGTTATAAAACACGAGGACTGTATATGCTCTTTCGGAGAAATCCTTATCTAACCGTGCGGTGCTAGCTCTTAGAGTTTTTTTTTTTTTTTTTTTTTTTTTTTTTTTTTTTTTTTTTTTTAAAGGGTATCTTGGATTTCCCGGGCATAATTTTTCAGGGGAAAAATTCAGCGAAAACAGAGAATTCGATAATAATCCATACCTGCAGAAAAACCTCGTCGCAAAGCTCGATTGCGACAAACCTCCATTGAAAATTATGGATAGACGTGTGATTTCAATCGAAGAACGTCAATTTTTTTTTATAGTATGTTACTCAGATCATAGAATCAAAATTTGAAAAAGTTGAGAGTTTTCATCGAAGTTTCAAAAATTTCGAAAAGTTGATTGATTCAAACTTCGAAATATTTGAGAATCCCCCCGCCCTCCCGGAAGTTCAAGTGTCCTATAGACCTGTTTAGTGATGATGTCACGATCAAAATCAAAGTTGGATCCAAACAATTGCTCCATCTCACTCACTCTCGTGGATTTACCCATAAGAAATCTGATCCAAATTTTTGAATGCAAATGCATGCTATAGTTAACAACCAGTTTTCTCAAATTTTACTGCACCATTTCATTCCACGTACCTTAAAGTATCTTTTCACTCAGACATAATTCCTGAAAGATCACAAGTAAATTTACAATCACAGTTATACCAATGGATGTTGTACGTTTTTTCTTTGTCTTACTCACAGTCTCTTATGGGCTTATCGACGCCATGACACTCAATCATCCTAACCTATCTTCGTATCGAAGCTTGTTCGAGGTATAACACGTGGTGTGGTGGTGCTGAAATATTAGCCTATATCCTTGAATTCGTGCCCATGAAACTGTGGTGGGACAAGGACAAAACATTGGACTTTCTGCGAAATAACTGTGATTGTAAATTAATGCGTGATGTTTCACAAATAGTCTAGGGCCCGAAAATCGACTTTGGGGTACACTTTTTATACTTTCAGGGTGTGTTCTGGGTCACATGGGACACCCTTTTTTGCCCATAGGAGTTCCCGAAAAATCCGCCGCACCTTCATATCCGCCATTTTGTATTTTTTTGGAGTTTTCCGAGTGCATTCAAAAAATCACCTAAATGCAGAAAACGGCCGCTTCTAGGAAGAAATGTCTAAGGAAAAAGGTTGTTTAAAATCAATTTTTACATCCCGTACAATCGCTATAAAACCCCATATCGCCTGTTTAAGTGGAAAAAAACCGCAAAACATGAAAAAAGTCAAATTTTCCTCTCTAAGTTTTGAGGCAAAAATTGTCAACCAGCATAGCTGACGCCAGAAGGGTGCTAATTTTTTTTCAGCTCGGTAGAATCATCCCAACATACTACCAAAGCACCCTACGTCCCTAATCGCTTCAGGGCTCAGCCCCTTTCCCGGCCTTAGCACTCGGACTTGGCCTATATCTGAAAACTCAAAAATCTCCAAATTCGCGTAATATACGAATACCTCTGAAATGTAGCAAAATATCGAGAATACAATCCCGAATGAAGCCTCATTTTGTGTTTCCTGAGTCGCGACACTCAAGAATATCATCTGAAGGACGTAAAAGTTTACCCGGAATGGTGCTTTCCTTTACATTTTGGCTGAAATAGCCTGAACTGGCTGCTATGAGAAACGCGCTCAGCAGGATGAGCCAGACCACCCGTATCAGCCGTTTTTGGCGATGAAGGACTGAACTTCCAACTTTGAGATAGGTAGTCAGGGTGGGAAATACACCCGAAAAATCAGAATTTCGTATTTTCAATAGCTCCCGAGGTCTCCCCAAGGGGGTTTCGGGGGACGGGAGGGGCGGGGGCCGGAGGGCAGAGAGGGTTCAAAAACAAAAACTCTGATTTTACAAGCTTTTATTGGCACTCTGATGGCAAATGTAACGTCAAATTGCAATTTCCTCAATATTTTAGTGAAACGTTTAAGGAAAAAAGCCAATTTTGTCCGATTTAGGGCCCCCGTAAAAGGGGGACTCCCGTGCTAAAAACCCCCGCAAGTATTCAAAACCACAACAACGTAAATTCGTTGTAGAAACTCGGGAAAAATTGCTTTCCCAGGTTTCGACGACGAGAAACTCGAATATTTGGGTCTCAAAGACCACCTGCTGATGTTCAGGGGCCGTTTGGGTACGTAGGGGGGGGGGGTGACGCGATCCCCAATCGCACGTGTTTCAACTAAACCTCATCGCAGAATCTCGGGAAAAAATTCTATTCCCGGTCTCTGACGACGGAAAACTCGGATCTCTGGGTTTCAAACGGCACTCAGGGACATTTCGAGGCCGTTCATGGGGATGCGGGGGGGGGGGGGGTCCAGTCTTGTCCAGAGACAATAATAATAGAGACCACGCACTAGAGCATGAAGGAGATCCATCCATTATGGACCATAGGTTGATGACTGATGCAATGGGAGGATACATCGAGGAGGTCATAGAAAACAACCACGACCACTTACAAAATCTAGCGAGTACGAGAAAAATACTGCAAATCTTTGAATGGCTGTAACTCTCGCTGAAGTTATAGAATTGATACCCGGTTTGGACCATTTTCTTCGTAATTTCAAGGACTTTCGAATAATTTATAACATCTTGTAACCCGGCCATTTTCAGTTTTACTCACAGGGGCCCCGCCCCGCCCCCCCCCCCCCCCCACCAAGCTGCAAAATATAGGGGGAGAGGCCACGCTGTAACTCTCGTTGTAATTATCGGATTGAGTTCGGATTTAGACCATTTTCTTCGTCTTCTCATACCTTTCGAATAATGTATCACAACCTATACCTTGTCATTTGAATTTTTTTCGTAGAGGTCCCCCAAAGATACTCCAGATATGGCACTAGCTAAAATCTTGTTGAGCGCCTTCATTGCTAAAACACACGCACTGGCCCACGGTTTGTTTACGTTTCGGCGAGCGAGAGACGCGCGGGCGGGGTGGGGCCAGTCGACTGGCCCACGACCCCCACCCTGCCCGCACGTCTCTCACTTGCCGAAACGTAAACAAACCGTGGGCCAGTGTATGTGTTCTAGCTAGGTTTTAGAAATGAAGGCGCTCAACGAAATTTAACATTGGCAAGATAGCTAGTGCCATACCTGGAGTATAAGTCATCTTTGAGGCCCCCAAAGCCTCAAAAATTGGGGAGGGGCCCCCAATTTATTTTCGCAGAAAATAAGGTTACGATACATCAAAAGAAAGCTCTTAATCTGCTGACTCAGAATATTTTTAGTTTTTTGAAATCGGACCATTTTTAAGGTCACGGCGAGCAATTCAAAATGGCCCCTAATTTTTTTTAAAGGCCTAACTTGAGAACGGGCCAATTTTTTGAAAAAATTCCCTGAACCATAAATGTTTATTTTATGTGTTAACTCCATTTCTAAAATAAAATAACACCCGTCCCATTCGAAAACATCGAAAAACAGCAATTTGGCCCCTTTTTGGGCCCAAATAGGCCTTCAAGGGCCGTTTTTCGGGAACGGCAATATTTTCCCTGAATTCTTTGGGGACGACATACATCGAAAAAGTTCGTCAGAATTTCCGTTTCTTGCGCTGTTTTCGCTAAAAAGATAGTGGACGGGTGGTCTGAAACACCCTGTTTGTATAATAGAGACCACGCACTTGCACTATCCATCTTTCCCATGTTTGCGCGGCAACTTTTTTTTTTCGGGGTCTCAATAGAACACCACAAACATGGACCGTACGTTGACTGATGAGGAAATTCTTTGAGATTTTTGCCTAAAAAAACCGCAGCACCGAAATTGCATCAGTAAACGTATGGATGGTTCTCCTTCATGATCCCTGTGGTATAAGTCCGGTCGAGTCCCGAAAAATAAGTTACCGACCGCGCGCATTGGCTAGTGCGTGGTCTCTATTATTATTGTCTCTGGACAAGACTGGACCCCCCCCCCGCATCCCCATGAACGGCCTCGAAATGTCCCTGAGTGCCGTTTGAAACCCAGAGATCCGAGTTTTCCGTCGTCAGAGACCGGAATAGAATTTTTTCCCGAGATTCTGCGATGAGGTTTAGTTGAAACACGTGCGATTGGGGATCGCGTCACCCCCCCCCCCCCCCCCCCCCCTACGTACCCAAACGGCTCCTGAACATCAGCAGGTGGTCTTTGAGACCCAAATATTCGAGTTTCTCGTCGTCGAAAACCTGGGAAAGCAATTTTTCCCGAGTTTCTACAACGAATTTACGTTGTTGTGGTTTTGAATACTTGCGGGGGTTTTTAGCACGGGAGTCCCCCTTTTACGGGGGCCCTAAATCGGACAAAATTGGCTTTTTTCCCTTAAACGTTTCACTAAAATATTGAGGAAATTGCAAATTTGACGTTACATTTGCCATCAGAGTGCCAATAAAAGCTTGTAAAATCAGAGTTTTTGTTTTTGAACCCTCTCTGGCCCTCCGGCCCCCGCCCCTCCCCGTCCCCCGAAACCCCCTTGGGGAGACCTCGGGAGCTATTGAAAATACGAAATTCTGATTTTTCGGGTGTATTTCCCCACCTGACTTACCTATCTCAAAGTTGGAAGTTCAGTCCTTCATCGCAAAAACGGCTGATACGGGTGGTCTGGCTCATCCTGCTGAGCGCGTTTCTCATAGCAGCCAGTTCAGGCTATTTCAGCCAAAATGTAAAGGAAAGCACCATTCCGGGTAAACTTTTACGTCCTTCAGATGATATTCTTGAGTGTCGCGACTCAGGAAACACAAAATGAGGCTTCATTCGGATGTATTCTCGATATTTTGCTACATTTCAGAGGTATTCGTATATTACGCGAATTTGGAGATTTTTGAGTTTTCAGATATAGGCCAAGTCCGAGTGCTAAGGCCGGGAAAGGGGCTGAGCCCTGAAGCGATTAGGGACGTAGGGTGCTTTGGTAGTATGTTGGATGATTTCTACCGAGCTGAAAAAAAATTAGCACCCTTTCTGGCGTCAGCTATGCTGGTTGACAATTTTTGCCTCCAAACTTAGAGAGGAAAATTTTGACTTTTTTTTTCATGTTTTTGCGGTTTTTTTCCACTTAACAGGCGATATGGGGTTTTATAGCGATTGTACGGGATGTAAAAATTGATTTTAAACAACCTTTTTCCTTAGACATTTCTTCCTAGAAGCGGCCGTTTTCTGCATTTAGGTGATTTTTTGAATGCACCTCGGAAAACTCCAAAAAAATACAAAATGGCGGATATGAAGGTGCGGCCGGATTTTTCGGGAACTCCTATGGGCAAAAAAGGGTGTCCCATGTGACCCAGAACACACCCTGAAAGTATAAAAAGTGTACCCCAAAGTCGATTTTCGGGCCCTAGACTAAAATATTGTTGTAGCGTGATTACATTTTAAAGAAAGTGGAATCTGCGACGGTGTAATAAAATCTGAGAAAACTTGTTGTTTACTGTAACGAATTTACATTTGAAAATTTGGATCCTGTTTCTTACGGGGAAACCCACGAGAGCGAGTGAGATGGAGCATTTGTTTGGATCCATTTTTTTTCGTGACGTCACACTAAACAGGTCTATTTTGCCAACTGCGGCCCAAGAGACGATACCATGTCCTTTCGAGACGTCTTTTGCAAGTCCGAGGCCGTCAGATCTTGTCACCTCGGCTAAGATTCGAACCCAGGACCTTTAAGTTCGGGGCAACAGAGGCACACAAGGGATTCTACTAAGCCTCACCTTTGTACACAGGTTAGAGTAAAAAATTGAGTATCAAATAAAATCGCATTGACTTGACAACGTTCAGCGAAGCAGTCGAACCGACCGAACAGTCCATCTGCTGAAAAAAAACAAGCCGAAATTTCGCCGAATTTAAATATCAAACAACTGACGCTCTCCGTAATCGTCGCGAACATCGGTGTTCGGGACAACTCCCCCCCCCTTCAACACCCGGTAGCTCAACTCTTTACCATCACAACCGCATCGAGCCTCTTCAGAGAAGACTTTCTATCCGGGGCCCCCCGAAACGTTCCCTGAATCAACACTCGGGACTATACATACATATAGTTGCAGTTCGGTGTCGCTAAGCAACGCTCGGAAATGATAGCCCGAACGCAGTGCATCAGAACCGCGGAGCTAAGAACTTTAACAGTGGATATTGGATGGATGAAGGGAGGGGGGAGGGAGAGGGGAGAGGGGGAGGGGGGAGGGGCAGCTGCCGTGGGCACGCGAAGCGAAGGGCCGAAACCAACACCTAAATAAGAGTTCGAAGTTTCGAGTTGGTGCCGAATTAATGGGTTAGTCGATGGTTCGAGTTTAAGGTTTCTTCCTTCAGTTCCGAAATCACCTGATTAATCGAACTTTGGGTCATTAGTACCGGTACCGGCCTGCATGGGTCAGCGGACTTTCAGAAGGAAGGGGGCTGAAAGTTGACCTTTCAGCGGAAACCGGGAAATTCGGGCCAAGTGACACGGCTCTGTCACGTGGTTTCTTTAACAAGCAGTATAAATCCACGTCTATCCATAGGGTTGCGATCAAAGATCAGTAGCGGCTCGTGCAATCTGGCAACAGTGCTATTTTGCCATTTAAATCTGTGCTAAAAGATCGATTCTAGGTGAGGCACAGCGCCTCACCTAGAATCGATTATTTTGCATAAGTTTAAATGAAGGGAGTCCATGGCTGCCACATTGCACGAGCCGCTACTGTCTAAGATTAACCAGCGTAAGCTCTCAGAATAATAACTTTCGATAGAAGATTCAGGGGTGTAAAGAAAGCGCATCTTTCCGTCATCATGTGACTGACACTGGAACACTTGCAAGGTTTTGCTGTCGGCAAATGAACTCTCAACCCGACGAAAAATGCTGCGAAAATAACGATAAGACCGTTTAAAAATTCTATATAACTCACTCCTCGCAGAGAAAATTTCGCCTAAAATTCAGATAAACCACTCGTGTAGTGACAAATTACGTTTACGTATGCCCGACGTAAGTAAACATACGTTTTGCACCCCAAATCAAATAACAGCCACTATCAAACTCTAAAGTTTTGGCAGTCAAGAATTCGAGATAACTGACGAATCCTCCTGTAATCAAAGCAACATTTTGCGTTCTGCGTAAGTACATTCTTGGCTGTCGCAACTTTTGCGTTTGCTAGTACATTGAACTGAGTGCCGTCTTTCTTGTTTGTTACAAAACGTATACTTTTTCTGTCGGTATTGCCATGTTCCTCGCGAAGAAAAAATTAAAAGGTCAACCAATAACTTCACTGTTTGAAAACCAAACTAAGAATCTCATCGCTCCAGTTCGTAGTTCATGTTCTTTTGTTTGGGGGTGTAAAGCGACGTAGTGCATATATGTCGCGGGCAAATCGAATTTCTAGACAACGAGCAATCGGCTCGCAAATTACCTAGGCAAAGAGCAAGATGCCTACCGTTTATTTATGATTAGAAAAAATTCAGATCAAGCGTAATGGTGACTTACAAAACAATGGGTCTGTTGCACACTTCGGCTACAGCGTTTTAAAGTATCAATTCCTATGTAAAAAGCCGAGAAAATAACAATGGCAGTATCAGAAAACACTAAAATTAAGTATTAAACTCACAAATTGCGAAAAACACTAGACACTATTCACCCATGTATCTTTCCACCACGTGCACGATATTTCGCGAAATCAGCGCGGCACATTCAAATAATCACGGCCGACTGTCATCACAGCTGACTTCGTAAACAAATAAACAGTAAACACTGACGGCGTCTGCTCGAATTCTTACGTCTCAATATCCTCAATTCCTCACAAAAGGTTATGAAAGGTACATAGACCGATATTTGTGTCGAAAACTTATCAAACTGAAACAATAACACACAGGAGTTCCAACTTCGATCATCATGCTTGGAACTCCTGTGTGTTATTGTTTCAATTTGATAATTTTTCGACACAAATATTGGTTTCCGTACCTTTCACAACCTTTTGTGAGGAATTGAGGATATTATTGAGACGTAAGAATTCGAGCAGACGCCGCCAGTGTTTACTGTTTATTTGTTTACGAAGTTACGAAGTCAGCTGTGATGACAGTCGGCCGTGATTATTTGAATGTGCCGCGCTGATTTTGCGAAATATCGTGCACGTGGTGGAAAGATACAGGGGTGAATAGTGTCTAGTGTTTTTCACAATTTGTGAGTTTAATGCTGAATTTTAGTGTTTTCTGGTGCTGCCATTGTTATTTTCTCGGCTTTTTACATAGTAATTGATACTTTAAAACGCTGTAACCGAAGTGTACAACAGACCCATTACCTCAAGATTTGATTTAGCTCATATTAAAGCTAACAAGCATATTGATATCCGCAGATTAAGTTTTTCCCAACTGATCTACTTTTTATGAACTTTTAAAGCGATTCAATACCGGTGTTCAAACACGCTTCATCTAAAACACCGCAAGTCTGTAAAGAACTTATCGAAATAAACTTAAAATAAAGATATTACCATTTTCGTCAGCTTTTTAGCTTTCAAATGAGCTAAATAAGTACCTAAAGCTCGATACAATTATTCTGTAAGTCATCATTATACGCTTGATCTGAATTTTGTCTAATCACAAATGAACGCCAGACAGCTTGCTCTTCGCCTGTAGACAAATCGCAGGCCGATTGCTATAATTGCCTAGATTACTATTTGCCAGCTACACATACATACACAGGTGCTTTGAGTTAAATTTTCTTTGCAAGGAGTCAGTTTTTAGACTTTTTCAATGGTCTCATGGTTATAACAGCATCGTAAAGCAGCATTTTTCATCAGAATTGATGGTCAGTTTGCCAACAGCAAAGCCTTGAACGAGCTCCATAACATTGCATATTAACAAAACGTTTATTTTTGGTCTGGAATCTATGGGTATAAGCGAATCATGCTCCATACCGCTGCAGCAAAAGTGTGCAAAAGACCCATAAGAGGACTGAATGGTACGTACCTTTTCCTTCGCGGCTCGCCGCCCGAAAAAAACTCAGTTTCCTGAAACATAGAAAACAAATTTTTCATTGTTATAATATGATGATAGTACTTAGCTAAAAAATGGCTATGAAAAAAGAAAACATGAAAATGATGAGGACTATTGATTTTGAAACGGTCTGAGGAAGAATAAAATATGAAACGGTTCTTCCGAAGACATCAGCCGCGCTTAGTGCATAGTCACAAACAGCAGGCTGGTTATGAACTATCGTATCGTAATGCTATCGAGTCGATGATCAAGTGCGCGTTATCTTATGGGTGGTGCCATGCCATTCCGAAAGGTTTCATTCCGATAGAAACCCTCCCATCTCTATACGGAAATTCTCCGATAGCTCAGGAGTCATCATAGAATTTCCGTAGAGATGGGAGGGTTTCTATCGGAATGAAACCTTTCGGAATGGCATGGCACCACCCATAAGATAACGCGCACTTGATCATCGACTCGATAGCATTACGATACGACCGTTCATAATCAGCCTACAGATTTTTTCGGTAGCGTATACACCGGACACTTTAAAGGGCCTTCTTCCGCAAATCTCCTCAGTGGGTTCACATTCGTGCAACAATAACCCCCTCCCCCCCAAACCACTGAAAAGTTTTGAACGGTGCGGTGCGGTAGGTAGAAAAACGAAATATTTTAGGTTGTCTTATATCATCGATGTGAACAAAAGCAAAGGACGTAGTCAACATTTTCGAGGTAACTCCTGGAAGAGCGGAATAAGGGACCACGGTCGCTATGAGTGCAGAGCACCCCCCCCCCCCAAATAACTCGACAATTTAAAAAATGCGACCCTAATCTATAGCGAAACATTGAGTTAGAACAAAGACACCTGGACACTTTGGCTCAAACCGGAAGTAGATGTTTGTTTTCAAAATATCAAAGGTCGAAGTTCGATTTCAAAGGACTCCGTTTCAAAAATTCTCGATTCCTTTTGTTTTCATTCGGCGTAAAGACGAAAACAAAAAGTGAAAAATACTCTGCAAAACAAGTACTACCAAGAAATAAAAACAACTGTCGACTAAAATAAATCGCAATAAAGTTTGTATGCCTCAGATTTGTGTTTTTTTAATTTATTTGAAAATTTAGAATCAGCGATTTTCTGTTTTAATGGCCCATCGACGGTCTGCATCATGCATGGGGCGTTAGTCAAAATTTTGCTGATTTGAATTGTTGGTTGATTTATACGTATCTTGAGCCAGAGTTTTGATCTCGATAGGTTTCGAGACCTAATTCCTATTTATTACTGTCGTATGAACACAAATGCACCGTCAAAATTTTAAAAAATTAACAGATAGACCAAGCAGAACATAAGTTAGCGTGTGCCGAAAACTATGAAAAATGAATTAAACCCCTATGCAATATGCATCAGTGGCGTAGCGTGCAATTTGGCAACGTTGCTCTGTGTCCATTTAAACCCATGAAAAATATCGAACTGCTGGGTGTTCGGTGAACACCTTCACATTCGACCTTTTATAAGGGTTTAAATGGACACAGGGCAACGTTGCCAAATTGTACGCTACGCCTCTGCTATGCATTGGGTCTAATTAAACGCTCGTAGCTATCAGAAGTCTCACAAGTCTCATTCAAGCCTAAAAGGAAAAAATCGCGGGACTCAAAAAGTTGCCCTATTTGCAAAGCTGAACTTTGTAATTTACTGAAATAAAACTGCTGAGAGCTTTCGGGCGTTTAATTATACTAGAGTGACAATCCAAAGGCAAGCTTTCAAAATTGAGGGCCGTTTCACAAGAGAATCGCAGAATCAACATTTTCAAAAAATAATTTTTTTTTTCCCCCACGTCACTAGAAATGGGGCTGTTGCAAGCTTTGGTAGCGAATGAATCAAGTGTCACCTTGAATGTAAAGGCACTCAAAAATAACGACAGTGAACAGTGAAACTGAAAACTTCTGAAATTTACTCGCATACTTAATCTAAACACTTAAATGCTCGAAAGTTTCAAGATTGATCAAAATTGGCTGTTGAAATGAACGAAGGAAACTTTTGATGAAGGAACTTCCTTTATTGGCGTGTAAAGTACACCACGAGGAATTCTTATCTTAATGTGTCACTTTCTATGTGAGCTGGCAAAGGAGATTTATATAGAGTAACTAGCCACGAGAGCGTATAGTGGTCCCAAAGACAATACAACAATTTGCAATAGATTAATGGCATCGTTAGGCAGGTTTAGTCGGCGACCTAAGCGATGCCAGATGGCTCCTTACATTTTGGATCAGGTAGGCAACCTACGTCCTACAGTCCTACAAATGCTTGAATTTACTGTGATAAGTGTAGCTGGCAGTGCGGGCACCAGGCGGTCTACCTGAACCTAAATCTGACATAATTTGATTAAATGCGTTGACTATACGTAGTTACTTCTTTAGGACATGGAGTAGTGCTGTCTAGTTTTTCACTTTCTCCAAGGATATTCCAATGCCAGAAAAGAGAAAGTGATAAAAATGAGATATGAATCCTCCCATGGGGTGCAATCGGGGACAAAAATTATGACGGAAGTTTCCTTAAAATTTTGACTTTGGGTATAGGCAACCTTCATCAATGCTTAAATTCATTGAGAAAAGTGATACGGGAAACCTACCTCTCCAGGAGTTATCTAACATTCTTTTCGTCCCTGACTGTACTTGTACTTCCCTGCGTGACGACACCATTACAGTTGCGTGTTAAAACTAAGTTCAGGCGAAGCTTTAACAAATTTCAAACCGATGGAATAGATAGATAGTAGTCTAATCACTTATGGAGAAAGTATCGTTTTTGGCATTTTAAATGGGGCTGTTGCACACTTTTGCTACAAGCGATTTAATAGTCGATTCTGGTGTAAAAACCTCAAAAAATAACGATGGCAGCACTAAAAACTTCCGAAATCCACTCCTAAACTCAATAAACGCTTTTATTTGCGCGAGCGTAATGTTGGCTGAGGGCAGTGATAATGTGAGATTCCTATCTTAATTTCGTCAGGATCTCTATGCAGACAAGAATGATTCACAGAGTAATTAGTCGTCAGAGTAGTGATCCACATCCGATGAATGGTACCGTGACACCTAGTGACACCGGAGTCAAATGAAAGTCGTCTCTCTTATTGGTCACTTCTTGATGGAGTTATAGTATTGTTAGATGGGAATCTCCCATTATTACTACCCTAAGCCACCATTACGCCCGCGCAAATAAAAGCGTTTATTGAGTTAAGGAGTGCATTTTGGAAGTTTTTAGTGCTGCCATCGTTATTATTTGAGGTTATTACACCAGAATCGACCATTAAATCGCTTATAGCCACTGGCGCAACCAAGATCTCTTCTATCTCTTTCATTTCCCATTTGAATGTATAAGTAGGAAAAGGACAGAAAGAGGGGGTTTTATCCCGTTGTCCATCCTTGTCTAACATAGTTTTTTAATGGAGAAAAGAGAGAGATGAAGAAACTCTCGGTGCGCTACTGCTTATAGCAAAAGTGTGCAAAAGCCCCATTGAAAACAAATAAACCCTGTAAAATCCAAGAACGTCGGCACTTGGTGTAACACTTGGTTTTTTTTTTTTGGTTTTTTTTGGTGTTTTTTTTTTTTGGATTTGAAGCCCGAAATGAACAATGTTGGTTGAGAATTTTACAGCCGTAACATTGAAAATTAATTTTGTCATAAGCTTAGTGGGTGCGAGTAAGACTTGTATATCTACCTCATCATACCCTCACTCGCACTCATTGGGCCTTATGAGAATTTTCGTTCCGGCTTTTTTTTTTAGTGTTTCAGCTTGAAAATTTCAGGAAATCTTCTAGGAGTATATGCTAGCCAGTGCCGATTTTCCTCAAATTTTAGTTTTTCGCGTTGCTTGCTCCTGATTGGTCGGTGATGCAGATTCGAGGCATCATCGGTTGAACTGCGAGTGTTTCAACTTGATTTGGCCCCGGGAACCACCTTCAGAGCTTTTTATGAGTTGACGGGTAGAAGTTTTTTTATTAATTTTGCCGGTTTCTACTGAAAGACCGACAGTTATATCATTCACTGCAAAATCGTGAAAAGGCCTATTGAGCCTTTCGCCTCTACCGCCACCGTTCCTGGGCGGATTCCTAGCTCGTAGGTCACCCTATATAAGTTTGCATCAAAGCGTGTACGTGACGACATGTTCGGGCAAATGAGCACGGCCTCATTAGAGCGGAGACAATGCTCGACAAACTTTCATTTCAATGCAAATTCCAGCTATTGAGTAGAGCTGCATGATAAATAAGAGGCACACAAACCGCGTCCCTGCCAAGCGCCTACTTCACTTTGAGGTATATGGATCATAAGGTAGATTCCATGGTAACTGGATTTCCGGGGGATTCCAAACAAATTTACTGTGGAATGGTAGGAATCATCAGGGGCGGATCTGGGAATTTCTTTCCCTCTCTCTCTCTCTCTCTCTCTCTCTCTCTCTCTCTCTCTCTCTCTCTCTCTCTCTCTCTCTCTACTCTCTCTCTCCTCTCTCTCTCTCTCTCCTCTCTCGCTCTCTCTCTCGTCTCTCTCTCTCTCTCTCTCTCTCTCTCTCTCTCTCTCTCTCTCTCCTCTCTCTCTCTCTCTCTCTCTCTCTCTCTCTCTCTCTCTCTCTCTCTCTCTCTCTCTCTCTCTCTCTCTCTCTCTCTCTCTCTCTCTCTCTCTCTCTCTCTCTCTCTCTCTCTCTCTCTCTCTCTCTCTCTCTCTCTCTCTCTCTCTCTCTCTCTCTCTCTCTCTCTCTCTCTCTCTCTCTCTCTCTCTCTCGCTCAAATTTGTAGAAATTTCCGTATGGTGGCTTTAAAAAATTCCATGAAGCCTCCTCCACGAAATACTCCGGCTACGGCTCGGGTGTCGGTGAAAAAATCCTGCTATCGTGGAATCACGAAGAACAACGTTGCACGATCTACCTACTTACACAACTCATCACTGAATGAATGGTTTCGACCCAACTGTTTAGCAGTTTATACATGGAGTCCTAACCAACCAGTTTGCTTCAGTATCTGATTGATCAATATAAACGACACACTCATTCAGCATACACATACATCAATTTAAATTGCTCACCCATTGAGCTTTGTCAGAGCTCAGAGCCTGGAGCATCTCTAACGGGTCAATTTAAATCTCCCGCCAGTTGAACACACATCCGACTGGTCAATTAAAACACTTGCGCTCTTCACTGGGACAGTTTATGAATAGGCAGTGGCGGCGCGTGCAATGTGGCAACAACGTATTCTTTCCATTTAAACCTATGTAAAACTATCGATCTTCAGGAGGTTTAAATGGAAAATGAGCATGGTTGCCAAATTGCACGAGCCGCAACTAGAATAGGCTAACGTCACGTCGGAGTTATCGGTTAAAGATACACTCTAGTCGAGATGATCTCTTATCTTATTATCTTCTTAATTTCGAATGAATCTTCTCAGGGTGGAGTTTCGTTTCTGAGACTATACGACAAACTTAGAACAGGCCCATAAAACGCAATGTTTGGTATTCTTCATTCAATATTAAGGTGATTCCTCACCTACCTATCTAAAGTGAGTTTCTGGCTCGATAGATACAGCCACCAGTCACTTTTAGAGAATTTGACGTTGAACGCTATAGTTTTTTTCTGACAGCATTTGTCTGTAGGTGCGATGGGGCGTCCGTCCCCATAGGAACTGCGTAATTTTTTGCTGAATTTATTTTTATTTATTTTTTTTTTTTTTTTTTTTTTTTTTTTTTTAAGCTAAATTTCCACTGTGTTGGTCCTAGATTGATGGAGAAATCAAGCATTCAAGCACCGACATTTTGGCAAAATATTAGGCTATATAGGGGCATTTTGTTATGAGGTGAAACGCCTCGACAGAGCCTAATATTTTGCTATAATTTCGGCGCTTGATTTCTTCGTCAATCTGGGAAAAAATTTAGCTACAAAAAATTTGCAGAAATTTACGCAGTTCCTGCTGAGGGGACGCCCTCTTTGATTAATTGTTTCAGAAAAAGTATCTAATGGCTCTATCAAATCACTCACATCAGACAGGTGAAGAATCACATTAAACTCATATTTCAACATATTCTTTTACAGTGCTGATCCCTCGCAATGAGCATACCTGAAATGCACAAAGGGCTTTCTTTCACTCACAGCCTCAATGGGGCTCTTGCAAACTTTTGCTGAAATCAAATGACTAGTGAAGTCTGTTGTAAAACCAGAAAAAATCACGAAAATCACACTAAAACAGTCTATAATTTAGTGATAAGCTCAGAGAACAGCTGTAACGGTAAGCTCGCGATGGCGGCGCTACGCAGGTATATCATGGGAGATTCCCGTTTAATTTATCACTTTCTCCACGGAAACACAGGGATACGTCTCAAATTAGAAAGAAATATCCCATATGATACCTGCGACACTTGTGTGGCTCCGCCATTAAGGCCGATTCTGAGAGTGAATTTTCTGATTTTTTAATGCAATCATCGTCATTTTCACAGATTTTTATGCAAGAATCAACTTTTCAATCACCTGTAGCAAAAGTTTGAAAGAGCCTCACTGTTTTTGTCGATGAGATGATTATACTTCAGCAAGTTCGTTTTCAGGATTGCAATGGGGCTCTTGCAAACTTTTGCTGTGAGTATATGAATAGTCCAATCTGATGTAAAAACCAGCGAAAATCACGAAAACCACACTGAGAGAGTCTAGAATTCAGTAACAATCTCACATTACTGCTGTAACGGCAAGTTCACAATGGCGGCTCAACGCAGGTATCTTGGGAGATTCCTGTCTATTATGTCACTTTCTCTACGGAAACACAGAGATACGTCTCAAATCAGATGGAATCTCCCATGATGCCTGCGTCCCTTCGCCATTCAGCCCGATTCTGCGAGAGTAAATTTTGTGATTTTTTAGTACTCTCATTGTCTTTTTTACCGGTTTTTATGCAAGAATCAACTCTTCAATCCCCTGTAGCAAAAGCACAGAATAATACAATCAGAACGGAAACTCTGTCGGATTTTGAAGCAAATTCATTTCGGGTCCGTCATGTTGGGATATAGGATGTTTACATCTGGATTCGCGCGTGAAAAAAAATAAAGGACATGATCCGCGAAATTTTCATTCTGAAATGCCCAAAGAATAAAAGTGAAGGCGAAAACTTAAGATTTCTTTCCAGAATTTACAGAAATTAATGAGTTTCAACACAAATCACACACGTCCGCCATGTTGGGATATAGGACCACAGCGTTGCCTATCGGTGCCGTTAAATTCCAAACTTGCTTCCATTGGCTCTTATGGGAGTGTCCGTTCTGATTGTATTATTCTGTGGCAAAAGTTTGCAAGCGCCCCATTAAGGGCAAAAATCATAGTTTATTGAGTGACCTGGTAAGACCATTTTGTGACAGTACAATAATGTTGATATAGGAAATTTTGTAGATACGCTCGATCTATCGATTAGTTTGAAAAATTGCCTTTCTCCGTTCTATACAATCTCATAGTTTTACTAGTTACTATATAGTTCCTCCGTTCGATGAATTCCAGAAACGCTCCAACAGTTTCAATGCTCGGAACGAAAAACAATACAGGCCGGTCGTCTGAAAACAAGTCTGTAGGCACAGGCGCAATAAATGACCGATAATTATAAGCACGGTTCGCTAATGGCTCCCGTTAAACAAAGATGCACTGCTTCCGAACAAAAATACTCCGCGCAGGCAACGGAGAAACGAGAAAGGGGATTAACCTCATATCCCGCTCCCGCAAAGCGTGCAGTATCTATTCTTCCCGATGGACACGAATTTCTGGACATAAATCGATTTTCAATTAAAACGTCGCGTCGCGTTCGAGAGTACGTGTGTTGGTTGAAAGGGACACCGTCGATGACTGGAGGGAATTTCAACGTTAAAAAGAGCAAAGTTGACGTCAGAGGCGAATCTAGGAATTTGTCTCGCTCCCTGGTAAAACTTTTTTGTTGACCTATCGGTTCGTTGATCGGCAAATGTTCCATTTCTCAATGTTTCTGTTGACCGCCAATAGAATTCCGCTAGCCGACCATCATAATTTTGTTGACAGCCAGCGAATAAATGGTCGCGTCGGCCAGAAGAATTCTGATGGCGGCCAACGAAAACATTGAGGAATGGAACATTAGCCGATCAACAAACTGATGGGTCATCAAAAAAGTTTTACAGGGGGATCTCTCTCTTTTTATTTTCTCCCCTGCCACCCTTCTCCCTCACCCCTCCCCCCCTTCCCCCACCTTTTTCCTCCCCTATTTCACTTTTTTTTATCTTTTTTTATTCAATTTTTAATTATTAATGTTTATTTTTTTTATTCACTCTAGTTTATTGTTATTTTTTTTTATACGCATAAATTTAAATTTTTGATAGTTTTTGATAACTTTTTATTTCACTTTTTAAAAGTTTCACTTTTTAAAAGTTTCATTTTTTATAATCCATTTATCATTACTTTGTTTTTATACTATTAATTTTATCATTTCAAATGTATTCCTTCATTTATGTAACTTTATTTCTTATTTGTTCTCACAATGGGTCTGTTGCACACTTCGGCTACAGCGTTTTAGAGTATCAATTCCTGTGTAAAAAGCCGAGAAAATAACAACGGCAGCATCAGAAAACACTAAAATGTGTGTTATTGTTTCATTTTGATAAGTTTTCGACACAAATATCTGTCTCCGTACCTTTCACAACCTTTTGTGAGGAATTGAGGATATTGAAACGTAAGAATTCGAACAGACGCCGCCAGTGTTTACTGTTTATTTGTTTATGAAGTCAGCTGTGATGACAGTCGGCCGTGATTATTTGAATGTGCCGCGCTAATTTCGCGAAATATCGTGCACGTGGTGGAAAGATACAGGGGTGAATAGTGTCTAGTGTTTTTCGCAATTTGTGAGTTTAATACTGAATTTTCATGTTTTCTGATGCTGCCATTGTTATTTTCTCGGCTTTTTACATAGGAATTGATACTTTAAAACGCTGTAGCCGAAGTGTGCAACAGACCCATTGGTGGTTATGCGGAAGAGAGAGTGAGTATTGGCCCTAACATTGCCACTCAAAATAAATCGTTCAATCAATCAATCAATCTCTCTCTCTCCCTCCTCTCTCTCTCTCTCTCTCTCTCTCTCTCTCTCTCTCTCTCTCTCTCTCTCTCTCCCTCCCCCTCTTCGGTAAAAGGGCGGATAAAATTGGGGTATGCTCGAGCTCTAAAGGGTTTCAAGAGATCCCGGTCCAATCTTACTTCGTCCAATACACTTTTTGTCCAAAAAAGATCGTCCAACGTAAATTAGTCTAATTTAAATCGTCCATTATTATTTCGTCCAAAGTGCTAATTTATCCAACGTACAACTTACCCACATTATAGTTAGTCCATTTTTGAATCGAAGGAATGGACGATTTTTCAATTTCGTCCAATATTTTGAAACGTTCGTGGAAATCAATATTTCAACGGAACAAACTATTACTTATTTGGAGAAATGAACAATCTCAAGTTTTCTATCAAAAGAGACCATTTAACCATCCTATCGTCAGATTAAATGTTATGTTTGTAGATAGAGCATACCTGCTCATCAATGAAGAAATAAATATATCTATTTTCATTAGAGATTAATTATGATGAGAGTTCCATCGTAAACAACCGAATTTTTCCCCTATGCAGCAAAGCAATGTTTGAATTACCCCCTAATGTCAAAATTAAGTGTCAAATTGTCATCCTTTTTTCCGGTTAATTTTGTTTTATTTAACTCTGAATATTGTATTCCATTTATACTTTTTTCGGTTTCCTTTCGCTCGTCTATGTACTTTGCGTCCAAAGTACCTTTTCACAAAATCCTATGTATATGAAACAAAAAGTGATTTTTCTTTCTAAGAATTCAATAGTTTAGCATAAAAAAATAACCGTCACTGGAAGTATTTTGTCGCAGCGTGGTAAAGCAATGCTAAGGCACCGCCTTTATCTTTATCACCATCACTCTTACAATAAACAACAAACTCTTTGAATGCGTAGAGCGTGTCGCCCACGCGCGTAGAGCGCGCATCTCCTCATTTTTGGACATAATGTTTTTGGCCAATTTTCCTGTTGGACGAAAGTAAACTCTGGACATTTTTAAATTTGGACAAATCATTTTTGGACTTATTCTTACATTGGACAAAACAGAAAGGTGGACTAAAAAAAACTGGACATTTTTGCATTGGACGAAATCTCTGCTAACCCTCTAAAGTCCTGATTTCAAATTGTTATTGCAAGAAACTCTGATGAGGGAAACTAGATTTTCTTGACTAGGTATTCAACAATCAGAGCATATGTGCAGTCGAATCGTCGGATGCTGAGGAGAGCCAAATCCGGCACTTAATACTGACGTAATAACCGTTTGATATCAGGTTTATTGAGCACGAGCACACCCACTGTACTATCCGCCTTTTTCCAAAGAGCTCCTTAATTATTGTTGTAATCTCAAACTGCCGCAGCATTGCATACCCCCGTCCAATGCTGCCAAATATTGCGGGAAATTCAAAAAACGTACACGGAGTAACAAGGGAAAATGCGTGTAATTAAACGAAAGACGGCAGCCCTGCCCAAAGTGCACCATGCTCTCAGTGATGTTATACGCGCGCAAAGCAACATTTCACGCGCGTAAGTGCTTACAACAACATGCACCCAATACTCCACGTTATTTCACTAATTACGTGGCGCAAAAGGGTAAGGTATACCGCCAAAACCTCGCAGTGACGAACAAAGGGTTGGTTGTAAGTACTATCTACAGATTCTGCAGCCGATGGGATGGGTGATACCTACCTAAAATTCCAACAAAATTACAATGGCGGCAATCCCATCACGATCCGATCCGAAAATGCAATTTGAAAACGTCAATAGTCGTCAAGTGTTTTACCCAGTCTCTTGCTACGTCAATGGTCGCTTGCATATTAAAAGATTGACGTCAAAAAACAACATGATCAAAAAAGGCTCAAATCTATTGACCTGTTTAGTGATGACGTCACGATCAAAATTGGTTCCAAAAAAATGCTTTATCTCGCTCACTCTCGGGGATTTACCCATAAGAAATCAGATCCAAATTTTCGAACGCAAATTCATGCTAGTTCACCACCAGTTTTCTCAAATTTTATTGCACCATTAGATTCCACGTACCTTAAAGTATCTTTTCACTCTAACACAATTCCTAAAAGATCACAAACGAATTTATAATCACAGTTATACCGAGAGATGTTGTACGTTTTTTCCGTGTCTTACTCACAGTCTCTTATGGGAGTATCACCGCCATGACACTCAATCATCCTAACCTCTCTTCGTGTCGAAGCTTGTTCGAGGTATAACACGTGGTGTGATGGTGCAGATGAGCCTATATTCTAGAATTCTGTGTCCATAAGAAACTGTGAGTGGGACAAGGACGAACATAGGACTTTCTTCGGTAGAACTGTGATTGTAAATTAACGCGTGATGTTTCGAAAATGTTAATGCAGCTAGTTTGTATTTTAGGGTACGCGGAATCCGATGGTGAAATAAAATCTGAGAGAACTTGTTGTTTACTAGCACAAATTTGCATTTGAAAAGTTGGATCTTGTTTCTTACGGAAAAACCCACGAGAGCGAGTGAGATGGAGCATTTGTTTGGAACCAATTTTTTTCGTGACGTCACACTAAACAGGTCTATTGGTT
The DNA here is from genome assembly GCA_011764245.1 of Trialeurodes vaporariorum. Taxonomy (NCBI): domain Eukaryota; kingdom Metazoa; phylum Arthropoda; class Insecta; order Hemiptera; family Aleyrodidae; genus Trialeurodes; species Trialeurodes vaporariorum. The sequence continues at coordinate 21,605,382 of VMOF01000035.1, forward strand.
TGTACAGAACGAATCGAGATGGAGTTGTGACCAGTGTAACTTTTCTGACATTTTACACGGGTTAAAACCTTAAAAATTGGTATCTCTGTACGCATCAGCGGGGCCTATAAAAATATGAAAATACCAAAAATTCGAGTCAATCAAAGCAGCATTCCTGCCTACCGTTAATAAATTACTGCAAATGGTATACATGCTTCTTAGTGGAACACTATTTAGGGTCATTTCAGCATTGCAGGTACTGGGTAGGACAAACGCACAGCTTCAAAAGTAACTTAAAAAAAAATTAATCGGTACTTGAAAGTTGACACAATGAGAGCAGATAGGGCATGATTAGTTGATTACTTTTGCTATACTTCTTTTTGGACAACGGTAACGTTAATTTTTAGAGGCGATAAGGTTCAGGAATAGAGGTGATTGCAGACACAACAAACGGAAACAATTTTTATCCCCAATGAAATCAATCCTCACTTTGTACCTACATGTTAACAGCAAAGCAACCCTCTTTTTTTTTTTGCAAGCCAAACCACGGATTAAAACGAAAATAACTACACTCATTTCAGGTGGGACATTTTCAATTTCATCTTTATTTAGGTATGTCACCAAGAAGCAGGTATGCTAAAAACTGAGTTTTAGGTTAAATTTGTAAAAAAACAAGCCTACAATTGGCTGTTTATTGCAAATCAATTGAGTAAGACCAAGTTTTAAGCCTCCTGAGAGACTTCAAAATCAACCACTTTTTGTTGCAGATGGGACTGAAAATTAGATTTAATTTTATTTTTCGGGATAAAACCACAGACATTTATGAAATGTTAAGACTGTAGTTACGACACAAGAGTAAGCACCTACCTACAAGATTTTTGTGGCTATATCGTTCAGTCATATTTTTCCTGCGGTAAATTACATAAAAAAAAAATCAAAACCATTTCCCCCTCAAATTTACGCTATGAGCAAAGCTAAATATGATATGCTCAAATTATTTCAGTCATTATGAGCTCTTGCAAAGTAATCAGTGAAATCAGTTTTGTTGATGCGGAAATAAAAGGACAGCTGAAAATAATCAGGATTTGACAATTATTCTGATTAAAAGTTTTGATGTCCAAGCCAGCCAAGCCTAGATATCTAATGCAAGATACTTCAACTCATTATCTCAAAAAATGTCATTGTCACTGAAAATTTTGGAAAGTCAGTTTTTTTGATAAGGAGAAAGGTGTGGTTTCTGGACTTTCTAAGAAGGAAAAATTCCATAACATACTCCATTTTATATTTATTTTTTTAATTACCTTCTTGCAAATATTAAAATTAACGACAATGTGCATTGGTAACATTATCTCATAGATATGCACAACAGGCAAAATTTCTTGTTGACAATGAACAAGATCAGGATCTGTTTGAAAGATGAGTGTATTGTTTTTAAAAAACGACTGATTCTAACTGAGTTCTAGATTACTCAAGTCAAACCTTAATAGCAAGGTCCATCCAGGAACTTATCATCCTGGGTATAACATTTGCACAGTAATTTATTAAAAGCTTTCACTGGAGAGTTAATTTTACAAAAGTTAGATGTCTAAAACTCAAAAGCTCAATTAAAAGAACAATTCAGACAGATAGAAGTTTTAATATATACTTTCTTTTCTATACAGAAAAATCGAGAGAGTGTTACAGGTATTCTGATGGATAGACATGGTTTTTCCCCTAGATTGTCATGCATTTCTGTGAAATTTAAGATTTTAAAGTCTGAGCAAAATTTATGGCAAACGTAAGGGTACAGGCAATGGTTTTTTGGTACTTAAAAAAACGTTTTTCTATAATTTCATAGAAGAGGCAAAAACTTGCATTATGTGTGTAAAAAGCTTTATTATTCTGGGTGTAACAAGTTCTCATGTACATGTTTCATGTAACATCATATCCAATCCATTAAGTACCAGAACAAAGACACAAGAGACAAATTTTGGACCATTTTCACAGAAATGAACCTTTCAGCCGAAGCTTTCGAGTCACATTTGACTGAGATTAAGAGAGTTTTGAAAAATCTTGGAGACAAAAACCTCCACCTCTTTATGAAACGCCCATATTCCAATGATGTAATATTTTGGTTCTTACAATTTATTTCAGCATAAATTAAGAGTAACATCAGGATATTTTTCCCCCTTTTTCTTTCTCTAGTGCAGTTTAACCAGCAAAATTATTTTCACATCCCCCCCCCCCCATTTAAGAAAAAAGAATAAAAGCACTTTTCCCTTCCATTCAACACAGAACAAAGATGGATCCAGCAATCTGGAAACTGTGAATTCTTCCCGTTTAAATGCATGAAAAACAACCAATTAGTAAAAGGGCCGTGACCCCCTCAAGAAACAATTGTTTCTCATACATTCAAATGGGATGAATCCATGGTTGCTGAGTGGCTGGAGCCACCCATGCTCAAGACCAGAATCCTTCTCTTTGTACAAAAGAATGGATTTGAAGTTAGAAAAGGATAGAAGAACTTTTCAATAAACTTCAGCTCCAACATCCATCCTCCTCCAACACATGCATTTAAACCAACAAAGACAGAGGGAAAAAAAAAAAGGTTTTCCCAGATGTGCTACTACTCATAAGTATTATTCAATTATCAAGGTAATGGAATCGAAAGACCTAACAACTAACAAGCACCAGAGGCGGACCCAGGAGTTTGTCCGACTCTCTCCACCGCTGCCTGTTCGAACATAAACATGTGTTCAGCAAGAATAGAGGGAAGTGTTAAAACTTAGTTTTGGTCTCTATCTCTATCCTTTCTTAACACATGCATTTATGGAATTAGCCACTGAGTAGAGAGAGGGACAAATTCCTGAGTTTGCATCTGATGAGTCGATGAGTCCTGTCTCCAAAAATCCAAAGGTCAAAAAACTGTTTCAAAATTTGACTGTATCCTATGCTTAAGAATTAGGGAAAGGAGAAGTAGCTAATTGAGAGTCATAATTCATCAAAAGGGAGGATAGAAGCTTGAAGCATCATTTTTTGAGTTAATTCAGAAATTTGTATCCTTACATAGTAAAAAAACCTAAGGAGTCGAGGCCTCGAGGGACAACCTTTTTCGAGGGACATTTTTCGAATTCTTTTCGAATTCTTCCGATTTTTTTTTGTTTTCTGGCATTTCTGTGTGTGCCCAGAAGAGGCGTGACTTATTGCCGACGTGGCAACGGGGGGTAAATGAGCGAATGAGTCGACCCGAGAGGTACGGGGAGAGCCTTCTCTGCTAGCCCGATCGGCGCATCAGACCCTTGAATCTACCCTTCATCCCCCCACCCTCTGCGCTGTTTTCAAACTGGTCACTATAGAATGGGCTCCGGTGTTGCCAGATAGTGTAAAACTGGTCACTTCTCTTTTGTCTTGCGTAACTGACCTATTTCCCCTAATCTTTTCTCAATTTTATATAGTGGTAAAAGGCGGCGCGCAGCGCCGAAATGTAGGCGCGAAGCGTCTCTGGGGAACGGGCCGCAGAGCGGCAAGGGGGCGAAGACCCCTAGTATCTTAATATCATTTAATCAATTGTTTTTCAATTCTTAGTTCATTTAATAATTTATTTTTATTAATTTTTTTTTTTTTTTTTTTTCATTAATTTTTTTTTGCTTATTTTTTTAAGTGATACTTGTCACACAAGTTTAACTTATGACAAGTGGAGTAGATTTTTACTGTCTTTATAACATTTTTCTTTTTACGATCAAATCAAATCAAACAGACAAAAATCATAGAAAAAACTAGTAATAAAACTGCTGTCATAATAAAGCATCTTAAAACAATGATAATTTGCTATATCTTCTTTCTCTTGCTCTTCCATTTTTCTGAAAGTAGTGGTTGCCAATTTTAGCACTAATAAACAAATGCAAAACAAAAAAAAGGAATAAACATAAATTTAGATAAATAAAAAAATAAACAAAATATGACAAATTTAGTTTTTTACTATTACTTTCGTATTTTTTAATAGGATATTTGATTTTATTTTTTAATTGAATTTTTAACCTCAGCTGATGAGTGTGCCCAACTCAAAAGCATTTGTTTATACCATGTGGCCAAAGTATGTTGTTTTGTTTAGAACTAATGTTTCCTCCATTAATAAATACTCGGTTACTTTTAAGGTTTGTCCCCTCAAATTACATTTTTTGATAACTGATCATCACCTTGTATACATTAATTTTTTTTTTTCTGCTTTTAGCAATGAATTTTTCCCTTCAATGATACAAGAAATTGCTTTTATAGATGATTCTGAGCCTGTTCAGAGTAGGCTTGTGCGATGTCCTGTTTTTTGCATCAAAGTTCAAAGTCCAAGGGCTTTGAAATTTTACTGATGCATCGAAACAAATTTTAACAAGTAAAAAATGAGAAATAACTGGAAATCATGTTATTTTTGTATACTTTTGAAATGGTTTAAGAGGAAAAGTGACTCTTAGGGTCTGTTTTTGGTCAACATATCGATAAATAACGAGTATTGATGCTGCATCAACTGACATCAACATTAGCATCTAAGTAATCCATACGATGGCAGGAAAAGATTGAAGTTTCCATTGATGCTTCAAACATTGCACAGGCCTAGTTCAGAATGGTTAATTATAGTGCGTTTCTGCTCGAGGTTAACAAAACCCAGACAAAAAATTCACTAATCTTCATTAAGAAATCAAACCACGTAGGTTAAGCAAATGGGGCTTGAAGAGGCAATACTAAGAATCAGAAATAAGCTTAGTTCCTGATTTTTCAATGAGTATATTGGCTTTTTTCCAGATTACCTATCTTTTAGGTAAGGATCGTAGAACTGAAACGACTAAGTAATCCTATAGCTAGATTGTTTTTAGGAAAATTTGGTGAATAGAGGAGCAGCATTTTTAACATTAAACAGGAAAACATTCCCATTTAAAACCAAGATTTTCTTTACTGAATGCCCAAGTTTTAATACTTACCTATCCTGATCATGAATGATGCAAGCCAACTAAAAATAGAAGTCGCGAAATAAAACTGCTAATAAGTCAGCAATTCACAGAGAAAATTAGTGACGAACAAAGTTAAAAAGCAGAGGGAGAAGGTGCTTCTTTCCGAATAAGAATCAAGTATAGAAAATTTGAGTGAGCATGTAAGTAAAATTTTATCTCTGAGAAAAATTGACATAATTTTCCTGACAATTACCGGAGGTAATATTTTTCAATGTACTTTTGATTGGATTGTCTTGGAGGGTGAGATGGTATCGCAAACTATGAATTTTCACTTAAATTATATTTGTGTTGTGGGTGCATGACATGTCATGTGTGCCGTGCGAGCATGACAACATAAGCGGCTTCTTCTTGCCGGATGACGGCTTCCATCCATCATGCGTTCACAAGGTCATACAACCCCACTTTTAAAAGCAAGACATGTTATGCAAGGTAAGTAACCGCGAGCTTGAGGCGGGGCGAATTTCAATTTCAATTTCAGTGAGAGTAAGTAGCGTAAACAAAGGGATCGGCGCCACTGAAAACACATTTCGTGAAGCCTGAAATAATTTAGGAGCATAACTTGGGAAGTTAGCGAGTCGGCGAGAAATTCTAACCTAAAGTAGCAACTTCATAAGTGACTTACCCCGGACGGTTTAGCTTGTTCGTAATCCACTCGTTGCCGTTTGGCCGAACTATCACCGTTGAACGCCATTCTATCACTAAACCTGGACATGGACATATCTTTGAGTTTAGCACGGAAAACTTTTTAAACGGAGATTCTAGACGCAGACGCGAGAGAGAAAATTCACGACAAACAGCGCACACTCCACACACGAGAAACTGATAAAAAAAACGAAAACAAAAATCTAAACAAAACTTCCCGTTCCGCGGCTTCGACAAGGAACGTCAGTCCACGTTCCTTTTTCAAAACTTTGGAATCCGGAAAGAATTTTCCGTGATTGTTTACTTTTTATTTTTACAATTCGTATCAAATTCCCGAACCTGAATTCTGATTGAAACTTTCCTGAAGTTGCCCGAACTTTCTCGAGAATTTTCCACCCTGTGCTTGCAGTGATTTTCCATGAATTCTCTGTGCTCTCTTCACATTAAAGTGTCAATTCATATTTAACTTAGTGGTTGTGGCCTCTTGAAAGTTGTGAGCTTTTGTCTCGGATTTTCGGTGATAGTCAATAATTAAAAATGCACTTCCTAGATCTACCAGACATCGCTCTGGAGCACATAATTTCCTTCTTATCATATGATGAAGTATCTCAAAAAAGAATTGTGAGTATAGGAATAATTAGTAACATGTGTCTTTGTACTCTCCCTCAGCCTTTCAAACTTTTTCAACTTCCGTCGTCAAACCAGTCGGTGAGTCATTCTGCTCACCAGCATCAAGACTCAAGAATGATCAATTGTTCTCTTTACCTTTTCTACTTGCCCATTGAAGATTCTTCATCTGGTATAATGTCGGAGTGATATTTACTGTCATGCATTTTTAGAATGGTGGAAGGTAGCTGGCTTTGCTCTCACACTTGAAAGCTTTGCGTTTACTGCACTTACAATAAACCTCTCTATCAATCTTTATCCGTCTAATGGGATATTTGTCACTTACCGTCTCATTTGGTCTGATCTATTGGTCGGCAAAGTTGATTCAGAGTTCACGTTTGTTGCGGAAGTATGAAAGAATTCAAACTTCAGGTAATCTTCATTTTAACAATGTCATGCCTGACTACATACAACGTCAGTGATAACTTATTACCAACTGCACAATAAGCGGTACTGGTTGAGCCAACTCAGATTAGGAAAGACACTAGATTTAAGTTTTGGATCTTAGCATACAAACTGTCAACTGTGTAGCCTGGTTCTGTCTGGCTTTCACATTACAAAAGAACCGAAAGTGTAGCCATCATATATTATTCTGATTTCCAAAAATGTCTGACGAACGGAGTAAAGCATCTGGTATTGACTGGTTGCTAATAAGATGCAAAGCCTTGCATTTGCCTTCAATAAGTTTCTGGCATTTAGACAGGCAAACCGAGGGCTATGTTACCGATCCCTGTGAGTGCAAGAACAGACCGATAGGCATCAATGATTTCAGAAGGCGCGGATCGAATAGTTTGCCTGCCCATCAGGGCAGAAGAGACAACAAGATCTGACTGGCCGTAGGCCGGCAACAATGATGGAAGTTGAACATTTCATAGCTCTCTTGCGTTGTTATGTGCTGATGATAAGCCCTTGCATTGTTAACGACTGCATCTGTGGCATATATTTCAATACCGTTGCATTAGGTCACTGTAGAGTCTCTCTTGAATACCAGCTGTTAAGAGGAGCTGCATGCTTGAAGTACCTGTTCCTAAATGTATTTTAAAAAGCGTCCACAAGATAAGGTCCGGTCCGTAAGTATCTGTGGTTAATCACCCAATACTTACTGTAACTTTGATCATTGTTAATCATTTAGCAGGCTAAGCTATCATGACTTGCATGAAAGTTGACTCTCTAGAAACATTCTTGTTGCTAATTTCATTAATAATTTTGAAATTTTCAGGTATGCAGAAAATTTAACGAACTCTGTGGTTATGTATTAAATCGAGGCTACCATCAGGTGGAGCAGTACCATCGAAGAGTGTTGAAAGAATTCAAGGCACTTTTACCGAGACGAGAATCCGGTCGGAGAAGTCATCCTCTGGCTCGCCACTGTGATATGCTTGTAGCTATTGAAACGCGTCTCTCTATGCTCTCAATGACATTCATGAAACATATTGAATTGAAGCAGTGTTGCTTTATACCAGGAAAAGTATGCATAATTTCATCCGAAGTAAAATATAAACCAAAAACTAGTCCTGTAAGAATTTATGTACAAGAAAAGAGATAGGAAAAATCTGATTTTATTTATTTTTTTTTTAAATCCATGTCTTGAACAAAAATCAATCAGCATCAAAGTGTAGAAAAATGCAAGAATGTGAACAAATTTTCATGTAGCTTCTAAGAAAATTTTCCCCTGATCCTGAAGAACATTCTGCACCCTTGCTATGAGACCTTGAAAATAAAAATCTCGGGCCAAGTCAAGTTTCTACGATGGAATGCCGCATACCGGCACTGCTTACCTATTCCACCCCTCTTGTCTAAACTCGAAAAAGGCGTTGTAGATTTTTCTGAGGCTGTGACAGCTTGTGTTCAAATTGTAATGACAAATCCAATGATCCCATTCTTTTCAAAATTCTTTTGAGCCTACTTTTTTCATAAGAAATGAAGAAGGTTCGTTATAACATGTTATGGAAAAAAATCAAAGCTGATACAACAGGGTTTTATTTGCAGGAACCTTAGAAACTTTGATGTAGGGAAAACTTTCTATTCATCAGACAAATTCTTTGTCAGTTGATATCCCTATTTTAACTCTTGTTTATCATTATCATATAAGCACAATATCTATCCTGTTCGTAAGTTATTGTAAGTACCTGATTGACGTATACTGTTGCTTTAGCTCCTATGTACTAAATATTGTAATAAATAAAAACTCTGAAGTCTTAAAATGATGAGGAAAACAACATATTCCTGAAAGCTTGTCAAAAAGTTATCGTTTGCCTGTTGCTGTGCAAAATATCCGAGAGATGGAACTTTTGTGACGGATGGAAAAAACAAGACCCCCCTCTTTAGTTCATTTTGATTTTGATTGACTTTTCCAGGTAATTGATGAAACGTGGAATGTTCTAAGATTGCTCACAAACAAGTCATGCTTACTGCCTCGAACGCAGGAGGCCCTTCAGGAGCTTAGGGATCTGTCATCAATGGCTATGGAACATTTCGATGAAAAAATTGCTCCTGCTTTAAAGCAAAAATCAGCTGTGACAAGATTTTTTGCTTACTGTGGTAAGTGCGGCGTTCTATCTTAAGTCTTGAGTTCTTCTCTCTGGTGGTTTCAGTATTTTCAAAAAAGAAATTTATAAGGAATGTTCATTTCCTATCTTTTAACAATGAGGTGGGTAGAACACGATCATGGTTGCCAGATTTGAAGGCAAATTGATTACATTTTACTTTGATTTAATGGGTCTGTTGCAAACTTTTGCTACGACGATTAAGAGTGTTTAATGTAATGTAAAAGCGCCTGAAAAGTCCATTGGTGGCATCAGAAAGTCATAAAATGCAATAATAAACTCAAAAGAGGCGTTTAATAAAATCCAAGATGGCGGAGAAATATCAAGCAATTTGTATGGATGCACCAAGAACATCCAAGGATGGCCAACTGTGACAAGGTCACTAGAGGTAGAGGTTATGTGTTTGTTTACGTTGTGATTGGTTGTGATTGATATTGTGAGGTTGGCTGTCCTTGGATGTTCGTGGTGCATGCATACAAATTGCTTGATATTTCTCCGCCATCTTGGATTTAATTAAAAGCCTCTTGTGAGTTTATTATTGCATTTTATGACTTTCTGATGCCACCAATGGACTTTTCAGGCGATTTTACATTACATTGAACACTCTTAATCGTTGTAGCAAAAGTTTGCAACAGACCCATTGCAGTACAAGGAGATTTATTGCCTTCTGGCAATGCTGTTTGTGACTTTTGCATCATTAGGCAGCAAATCATCATGATTGAGACGGAAATGATGCCAGTGGCATCATTTAGTGAGGGCAGGAGGGGCAACTTCCCCCCTCCTGTTTTCTCTTTCTAAGTTTCAAACTGAATGAGGTATTTTTTCTAGATTTGTTATCAGAATTGAATCCTGCACAAGTTTGAATGTAAAATTGTTAAATGAATTGAGAAAATCATGCCGCTGACAGTCTTAAAATGCGAATTTATAATTTGAGAGAGGCAGTGTTACAACAGGGTCTTGTGAGAGAGATAAAAGATGGAATACTGACTTAAAACATGTACAAAACATACTACTTTCATGACATTATGTAAAAATTGTTCTGTAATGTACAGTCTCTAATCTGGTCCAATAGCTGTAAAAGTTACTGATCCATGTTGCCCTCTATCCTTCGTCCTTGAAATACATTGCTTTACTATCTGCTTAGCTTTGACACGTATAGTGATTTAAAGAATGTATTCAACTACAGTTTCTTGTTTAGAATGCCTACTTTTTATTGTTATCTTATTTAGTGAAAACGTTTTCTTTTCGCTGAGGTCATTTTTCAAGAACATTGCAATCATAAATGATGCCATAAAAATCTGACCCTTGTTTTTATTTTTTTTCTCTCTTTTGTCTTCAGATTCGCCAGCACCCAGTGATAATTTCTGCCCTCACTCAGAAGTCGCCCGACTCAGAGTTCAAAATAGGATCTTGAAAAGAGAGAAAAAAATTCTGAAAATAAGGGTAAGTTTTGAAGCTTCTCATTACTGTCAGTTCAATACTGGCTCTTATTCAATCGGATTGAATTTGCTCGTTATTAATTTCCTTTCTTTTTCAGTATTGTTGATGAGATTATATTCAATCTCCGAGGCTTTAGTTTTACATCCTTAACCCTTTCCGGTTGTATGTCGGGCGTCGCCCAATATTACGATTTTCCCGTTCCGGTCAGGTGGCGGGTCCAACCCGACATTTTAATGCTTGCTCCGGAGTTGTTTTGTCGGTCCTGATCCAACTTTCCTATCTTGTAGCACTCTCTGGCAGAGTTCCAAGGAACTAGGTCTCGCATCAGTAGCGCTCCACCGCATCAACAAAATACAAAAATAAATAGTGGCAAAAATTCCGCCCAGAAACGGTTAAAATTTTTTGACTGTGCTTTTTCTTTCTTGGTCCTGCCGTTTTATTTGATTGAAGATGCCGGTAGGTAAATAATTCCACTTACCAAAGATTCCTCACAGTGAGCTCACACTGTTGTTATAATTTTTGAAAGAAGTTTTGTTATATGCTAATGGGTCATTCATTCCACGTCAAATCAGTCGAAAAAATGACATTTGTACACCGCCCGACTCCGATTTAGCTGGAGATTTTTCTGTGTTTTCTAGTCACCAAGTTAGGAACTCTCACAAATTTTTAGCCTCCAAGGCCTCATAGTTTAAGAGAAATTATTTTTTTAAGTTTTGAGCAAATTGAGTAAACCGCTGTTTTGAGGTCGTCAAAAACAAGAGCCCGTTTTAACTTAAAAAAATTGCTGTTTTATAAAAATGAAAGATTGTGGTATGAAATTTTCAGGACTAGTCAATGAAAGTATGTAAATTTTGAAAAAAAATATGTCAAAATTCTTACTTGCCTCTTAGACGGCTTTAGATTGACTCTAAGTTTGCGTAATTGCCCATTTTTTCTCAAAAAACCACTTTTCTTCAAGTTGAGATTTGCCCTTGTTGGCTTGCACCAAATTGAGCGTTATTGGAGCTAAAATGATCCTTTTAGTATGGTCTACAAGGCTGTGAAATAAAATTCCTGGGTTTTTGCCTCTATGTATGCTTTATTGACGCGTAAAGGGAAAATGAGGCATTAAAATCACATAATTCAGAGTTTCTGAGGTAGGCACAGCGGTAGATGGCTGAAAACCATTCACATTGGCATATATAGGATGGATAAACTCAATTTTTACCATCTTTTTCTCATAAATGATGAATTTTAAGGAAATATTTCTTTGGACCATTGCTCGATTACTGAGGTTAGGTCTGTACTGGGAGCAGCTCATGCTAAGTTTAAAAAAAAGGCTTTACAAAAAATTTTCAAGTCGTTTTGTAAACAACTTTGAATCTTTGCTCATTTGCTCATCAATCGTTCATTCGACTCAAACGATGAATAGTCATCGTTTATTCAATTATTTGGCGTCGTCAGGTGCCATACAATGAGAGCTCTAAAAACGTCAATTTTTGTGATTTTTCTCCTCATTTAGACTACCATTCAGACCCAGATCACCACTGGTCAATTCTATGAGAAGAATGCACCAATTTTTTTTTAATCTAATTTTTTACAATTCTCGTATTCATCTTGGATTTATCATTTCTTCAAAACCAACGATAGAATTTAACTATGCAACCTAAAAAGCCCCCAATTTCCAATTCTCATTGAATTTGGTTCCTCCTTGCGGAAGATTTGTTTTTTCGGCTTTGTGGTAACCGCTAATAAGGCAAAAATAGCAATATCTGACACTTAAAAACTTTTTAAATGCCAAAGATGGCTGCCTAGCAGATAGAGGTTGACTTTAAAACTTCATAATTCGAAGAAGAAAAATTTCCCGAAATCGATCTCGTGGACGTTTTAACCAGGAAGACAAGAGCTTTGTTTGGGCGATTTTGGTTTTCCTCCATGCGATCCGAATTTGAGAATTGTAAAAAATTAGATTTTTGAAATTTTCTAAATTTTGAAAAGGCAATATCTTGATGAAAATTGAAGTTTTTACAATTTGTTACACTTGATATACATCAAAAAGACAGGTCTTTTAATGTTCCTTTGTTGAAAAAAAAGAAAAATGATATCTTTAAGTTTATTTTAAAAGTTATGGCCAAAAACATGGTTTTTCCTTTGACACCCAATCCCCCCCCCCCCCGGTTCTAGGGGAGCTAGAATAAAAAAGTGAGCATTTTAAAACTCCCTACGCATAGATCTATCATCCCTGAAAAAATGAAATTTGTTAATTCTCTCGGCCAATTTCTTATGGGAGATGAAACATCCTCTTTTTCCCTTCAAAACAGCCCTTTTCAGGGCCACCTAATCTTGAGCATAAACACAACTTCCTATTACCCAATACATGAAATGCCTTCTTTACCATCAATCTTGAACCACTAAGATACGGTATATCACTGAGGGAAGCAAAAAATTCAAAGTCTAGCTCTGCTCAATCATTGCGAGACTTTGCTCATTCGGGCGTAGTAGGTAACTCTGCATTAAAAAGCGAGAGAAAATAGGCGAAAATTGCAAGCTCTTTCAAAGTATGTAAAAAGATGATTTTCTCTCAAAATTTCGAAAAGAAGAGGGTTCCAATGTGTTCAATTATTGTTTTCCATCAGCCATATTTTCAATCTTCAAAAAAAATTGGTGCATTCTTCTCATAGAATTGACCAGTGGTGATCTGGGTCTGAATGGTAGTCTAAATGAGGAGAAAAATCGCAAAAATTGACGTTTTTAGAGCTCTCATTGTATGGCTCCTGACGACGCCAAATAATTGAATAAACGATGACTATTGCAGTGGTTTTGTGGCAAATTTTATGCGCTTTAAGACTATGTAAACGGATTTGACATTGAATTCCTGGATCTGAATATAAAAGGGAAAAACTGAGGAAAAGTCGATTTTTTGGGGCAATTTTTGAGGGTAATTTTTCGGAATATGCGTAATTATTCCAAAGAAAACAATACGATAAAATAAATCTGATTACATGAATTTGCAGCAAATTTAATGCTCTTTCAGATGCATTAATTAGATTTTTTTGTTAGATTGGTTTTTGTGCCGAAAAAAATGGAAAAATCGATCAAAGGTACGCAAAATGGGTGAAAATTCAAAGATGGCGGCTTTATAGTCCTCCCGCCCAAGATGTGGGGTTCTGACGGTGATTTTCCTTCATTTTAACACCCATGGGATCAAACGAAATGGGTTTTGTCAGGGGGACAGACAGGCTGTTGCACAGTGTTGTCCATGGTTTCAATTGGATTTTAGTTTTGATGTTGACACTATATGGCGTTAAGTAGTCAGGAGTGCCACTGGAAACCAAAGAGCTATAACTTTAGAGTGGCAAATTAAGGAGCGTTCCGCTGGTTCACGCGTGCCTCCTAGGCGCCGCCATCTTGCCGTAAAAATCGATTTTGAGATTAAATTTTGCAGGTCGTTTCCGGCGAAGCGCAAGTTTGTTTACGAAACGACTTGAAAATTTTTTGTAAAGCCTTTTTTTTAAACTTAGCATGAGCTGCTCCCAGTACAGACCTAACCTCAGTAATCGAGCAATGGTCCAAAGAAATATTTCCTTAAAATTCATCATTTATGAGAAAAAGATGGTAAAAATTGAGTTTATCCATCCTATATATGCCAATGTGAATGGTTTTCAGCCATCTACCGCTGTGCCTACCTCAGAAACTCTGAATTATGTGATTTTAATGCCTCATTTTCCCTTTACGCGTCAATAAAGCATACATAGAGGCAAAAACCCAGGAATTTTATTTCACAGCCTTGTAGACCATACTAAAAGGATCATTTTAGCTCCAATAACGCTCAATTTGGTGCAAGCCAACAAGGGCAAATCTCAACTTGAAGAAAAGTGGTTTTTTGAGAAAAAATGGGCAATTACGCAAACTTAGAGTCAATCTAAAGCCGTCTAAGAGGCAAGTAAGAATTTTGACATATTTTTTTTCAAAATTTACATACTTTCATTGACTAGTCCTGAAAATTTCATACCACAATCTTTCATTTTTATGAAACAGCAATTTTTTTAAGTTAAAACGGGCTCTTGTTTTTGACGACCTCAAGACAGCGGTTTACTCAATTTGCTCAAAACTTAAAAAAATAATTTCTCTTAAACTATGAGGCCTTGGAAGCTAAAAATTTGTGAGAGTTCCTAACATGGTGACTAGAAAACACAAAAAAATCCCCAGCTAAATCGGAGTCGGGTGGTGTAATGGCCGTCTGATTTGACGTGGAATGACCCTAATATGTAACAAAATAAACAAATACATAACAAATTTGTTATGTATGTACATAGTCACTATGGAGATAGTGCGTTTTTTTCCGGTTTGGGAGCCGCCGGCTGTTTGTAGAATGTGTGTGCTTCTCTGGCCGTCCTTGGCTTACCTTTTTCTTTGGTCTTGCTTTTTTCATTTGAGAGTTGTTCAGCTTTCTATGGCGCGGGAGCATGTTCTCGTGTCATGTCAGCAGTATCGTTTCGACGACTTGCTGAAGTGCGAAAAGCATTGAGTAGAGGCAGCTTCGAGTAAGCTTACCTGAGGAGTCATAACAATGACGAAACCGGTCGTGGCGCTCTGGAAACGCTGTCCTTCTGTTGCACCTGCCTGAGCTCAACTCTCTCCCCCCCCTGTGTTTTTACACATACTTACATTATTTTTTAATGTTTTTTTATTATTTTTTGGCTTTCTTGTGTCTCCAAACTTTAGAGTCTGACCAACTCTAAAGATTTTCATCATTTATTATGTGCAAACAGAGGTCTTTTCATTCATGATTTAGGTTTTGAACTATACTCATTTTAAAGTAGAACACAGGTTTGCCACTCACAGGAAATACCAAGAAAACACAGGGAATTTAATGTTGAGGTCAAACAAACTGGGAAAACACAGGAAGTTTTAGCACGATTTGGAAAAAACACTGGGATTTTTTGACATTGACAATGTCCAACAGTGTGGATGCACAGAAGTCCATTCTGGCGGTGTGCATGGTTCTACTTCTAATTCTAATACATATTTGTAGAGCCTACAAATATTGAAGAGAAATGATTTGCAAGTAGCTGCCAATTGCGCAATCCACTTTGAAGCACATAGTTAATGCAAAATGATCATGTACTGATGGCTTATGTTAATTCTTAAACTGTGCTTCAGTGTTAAATTTTTTGCCAACCCAGGGAATATACAGGGAAAGCACAGGGAATTCGGAAACCTCCAAAGAGTGGCAACCCTGAAACTTATTTTGTTCAAAGTCGTTTTATTGTCCTAACGTCCTTTCTGTTCTGTTGGAATGACTTAAAATATTTTCTGCTTTGATTTTAGGATATTAGACTTCAAAAGAAATTAGATTTATCAGCATTGAAAGTCGACTATCTGTGCAAAAAAATGAGCCACCAAAGGAAATATCAGTACAGTATCAATGCTTATCTGTTGGCTCGAATCAAACAGCAAGAAAATGAAATGAACGAACTGAAGCAGCAGATGAAGGATCCAGTCGCTCCATCATCAAGCCCTTGTAAGCTCACGAATCATGTTACATATTCTTGGAAAAGGGCTCGTATCTAGCTCAAGGTCAATGGTTTTGGTGCAAGTGGACGTTTACTTTAAAAGATGTAAAAAAAAAAAAAATTAAACTGGACTGGAGGGGATTCTTCAGCGTTTACTGTCGATTTCTGCCACCACAGCGCTACCGTTCAATTAATATCTAATTACAGGTCGAAAGTACTTTATATTTAAGAAAACGGAGTGTCAGTTACTAGCTAATCATCTGAAGAATGTCTCTGCAAAATATCTCGGAAATTACTTCAAAAATAAGGCTGAAAGTAGGTACCAAAAAATGGAATATCGCAAATCAATTCTTGTGTCAAAATACAGCATTTCATTCTTTGGTACTTTCAGCCTTGTGTTTGAAGTTATTAACGAGGTATTTTGCAGAGATGTTCTTCAGATGATTATCCAGTAACTGACACTCCGTTTTCTCAAATATAAATTACTTTTAGCCTGTAATTTGACATTAATTGAACGGTAGCGTTCTGGTGGGAGAAATCGGCACTAAACGCTTATGAATCACCTTAAAAACTAAAATATTAAAGTATCCTTAGATTAAAAACCTGTCTCAACTGTAATTAATAGAACCAAAGTGCTAAGACAAATTTTTATTGGACCAAAAATAATGGACGAAAAAACAATTGGATGTGTAGTCTTGGGACCATATTTTTGCATCATTTCACATGAAAAGTCATGCTAGAATGTGCTTTAGCAGTACTTTGTAACAGTCCCACTTACCAACATTAACTGAAATATATTTGTGTTTATCTAATTTATTTATTTCTTTACAGCCTCCAAGACACAGCCGGTCAAACGTAAGCTGATTGAATTAAGCCCGTGCAATAGTGATCTCCTTAAATCTTGTGATGATTTTCAACAATTCTTGCAACTCCAAAGAAAAAGACCCAAAATGACTAGAGCGAGTGACTCTTAATTTTTTCAAGCACCTGGTAAGTTCCTCCTACGGTTCTTGTCAGGTTATCCATCTGTATTTTTGATCACCTCGATGGAGTACCAACTTCAGATTATTTCAAACTGTCTCAGCTCTCAGAACGTAAATAGTAAAATGAAAGAAAACTCGCAGTGCACTAACATTGAATATAATTCAGAAACGTTTAGGGCAATTCTTGCTCCCATTTTCAGTGACTTCTGAAATATTATGTTGAAATTGTGTGTCACGCTCCTCTTACTTTTTAATCTCAGAAGCAGAACATAATTCAATTTAATATAATACTAGCCACTCCAAGCTCTCTGTGGGTGCCCTCCTCATCTATTATTTTATGGTTATGGGTTAGCTGGTGTTTTAGCAAACTTGATTTGTATTTAGAGGATCATAATGGTTGATATATCATCGTCCATCTGATGTATAGGCAGGCGTAAGTCAATTGCTGTGATTGTTACAATGTTAATATGAATTAGTGATAAAATATATACTTATTTGACCTGTACCAGTGTACCATAGCTGTAAGGCTCAAATGTATAAAAATGAGAATAAAAAATTAAATAAAATAAAGGAAGTCAATTTTTGCAACTTTTCAGAAGAGCGAAAACAAAATTAACACGCTCCGCAGCTGTAATGACTTGGGTTTCTACGTTTTCCATCCTGACTCGAAAACTTTTGAGAATTTGGCAATTTTTACGTCTCAGATCGAAAGAGCATCTTTTTACTTTCTCACTCTAATGAAATTAGAAAAATTGAGAAAGTATTGCAATGGGGCAGAGATTTTTGATGCATTTTGTTTCGATACTTGGCCTGCTGCGACTAAAGCAATCATAATAATTATAAAATAATTGGCTCTCATCATGCCTAATATTATCCTAAAGAACATCCATCCATGATATTTCAATATTTCTTAACCATAAGTGGTTGGGAGGAGTAAATGCACAAAATTTCTGTGGCGTCTGTCTGTCTGTCTGTCTGTAGTCATAAACGTGAAACCCAGCATAACTTTTGAACTACTGATTCATATGCATCCAAATTTTGCAGAGATGTTGCTTTTAACATTCCCCAGAGGGACTTTTTTTGTTTTTTTAAAATTTTAATTTTTAGGTTAGTTATGGATAAAAAATGGTTTCCGTTAAAATCAATGGGAAAATGGGTCAAAAAAGAGACAAATTTAAATATTCTAAAGGGGGGTCTGGGGGTCTCCCCCAGAATACTAAAAGGAGGTCTGGGAGTCTCCCCCAGAATCCTAAAGGGGGGTCTGGGAGTCTCCCCCAGAATACTTAAGGGGGGTCTGGGAGTCTCCCCCAGAATACTTAAGGGGGGTCTGGGGGTCTCCCCCAGAATACTAAAGGGGGGTCTGGGGGTCTCCCCTGGTAAAAATGGAGGGAGAAAGTGTTTGTAGGGTGTTCCCTACAGTTTATTTTACATTGGAATAGATGTAAAAGTCTATATGTCAAATTACTGATTTACGCCTGAACGATACATCAAATGGACGACACTATTATCAATACATAGTTTGTTTTGAAACTGTTGCATAGAAATGTTTTAAAAACATAAAATTGTTTCAGATACGTTCGGAGAAGATATGTATGTATATGAGTCAGATATGTTTTGAAGGTTGAAAGCACATTCTTTTTGTACATCTGTAGAATTTGAATTTTTCAAATAACCAGTCTCTTTTTCCTTTGCTTCTAGGAGTCACTCAAAGAAATTGATGATTTTGTCTTCTGATGTAGTCTTCCATTTCGATAATCTCCTTTCAAGAACTTTTCTGAGCAAGAAAAAAAAAAGGAAATATTGTCAACTGTAATCAGCGTCACTTACCAAAGACATTACGTCATTTAAGCTTCTTGATAAAAAAAAAAAAAATAAAAAATTAAATGAAAATAAAAAATACCGGAAAAAAATAGGGATGACAACGCTTACTTATCTGTAATTTCCGGCAATCAACTCTCTACCTGGAGCAATTTTTGAAAAAAAAATGAGCATAATAATGAAGCGTGATTGTTAGTGGTTTAATGTTGTTGCCCTATTCTGCCATGCAAAACGCAGAAGGTTAAGAAATCATCACTAACAAGGGGAGGCTCAGAAGTCGCCGTCTCCGATTTTGAAAACAATTGCACGAAAATGTAGCTGGAGTAAAACTATTAGACCCGTGTTTCTCACTTTTTGCCAATGGGCCTTCCTAAAGCGTCAGAAATTTTTTGAAAGTTGCCGAAATTCACATAAATATTCGGAACGCTCTCCGCTCGGGTTTTTACGTGAATTTCGGCAACTTTTGAAAAATTCCTGACGCTTTAGAAAGGCCCATTGGCAAAAAGTGAGAAACACGGGTCTAATAGTTTTACTTTAGCTACATTTTTGTGCAATTGCTTTCAAAATCGGAGGCGGCGACTTCTGAGCCTCCCCTTGTAAGTATAGTGACAGCGAGTATGCTGCGACACTGATTTTGCAAGGTTTCAGTTAAAGAACCTCATTTTTCTAGTTGGCTGTCTACGATTAGGTCTCATTTCTTACAGTACATCACAAATAATTACAGTCTAGCTGCAAGTCAGGGCTCCTGCGTTTCGTAATTACCTATCTCAAAAATGGCTAAAGATAAACGGCAGATTCATCACGTTGTTCATTGGACAAACAGTCGAGTAACACAATACTCATCAATCAATCAATCTATTTGCCATGACTAATTTCAGATTCAGTGTTTGTCATTCCTCTTTATTCCTAAACTGTTCCTTATGAAGAACTCGTATTGTAATGCTATTTACGGCCAAATGAGTTTATTCATTATTTTTTAAGTCATAAAATGATTGGCCTTGCCAAAAATGGTAACGGCTCATGCATTCGTAAATGAATTTATTAGTGTTATCTTCTATTATTTTTTGTAGTTCCATTTATTTATTAAGTTTATTATAATTGAAGTGTCAGTTTATTTGTTACAAAGAGTCTTTAAGTATAATTTGTAGCTTTGTACAATGAATTTTTGCAGTCGGATTGAATAAACTTCACCTTGACATCAGCACTAACTTCTCTTAGAATTCAATTCTGTTAGCCAGTTATCAATTATATTACAATGGCCAGAGAACGCTATGCCTTCAATCAAAACACATAATTATACATATAACTGAGGTGCTTTTGGGAAGAGCCCTTAACATCAGTGAATCTACAAAGGCTGTACAAAAAGTACTGCACATTTTCGTTTTTTGAACGAACGGAAGCAGCTATCAAATTTCTGTTTATGTGCTCTTAAAGTCCTAGTAATAACCTATAAAATGAGACCTTGTGGAGCTCTTTAAGTTAAAAATTCGCTGATTAACAGAGTTTTGAAAATGACGTGTTGAAGCTACCCCTCCAGGATTTTCAGTTTTTTTTTTTTTTTCAAGAAAAAAAAAATAAATAAATAAAAATCAGAAGCCTTACAGAGACTGAATTAAGTTGGCAGTATAGAGCATCAATGCTGATAGCTAGTAGCTAGTTGCAAGCGTTGCCATGGAAACCGTCGACAAGAAATAACTTGTTCAGTCCTCTGTACGGTTAGTGTTCAAGCGTGAGCTTGTCCGTCTCTGTCACATCTGTTCTGAGTGAATTTCCACGCTTTTTTTCACGATGAGCGCGGAATTGAAAGATGAACAACACCATGTCACAATCGTCTTTATAAATATCTCTCATTTCTAAAAAAGTATCTTTCACTGACAAACAGCGTAGAAAACATTAATGAATGACATGGTGTTGTTCTTTTTTCGATTCCGCGCTCATCGTGAAAAAAAGCGTGGAAATTCACTCGGAACAGATGTGACAGAGACGGACAAGCTCACGCTTGAACACTAACCCTACAGAGGACTGAACAAGTTATTTCTTGTCGACGGTTTCCATGGCAACGCTTGCAACTAGCTACTAGCTATCAGCATTGATGCTCTATACTGCCAACTTAATTCAGTCTCTGTAAGGCTTCTGATTTTTATTTATTTATTTTTTTTTTCTTGAAAAAAAAAAACCCACTGAAAATCCTGGAGGGGTAGCTTCAACACGTCATTTTCAAAACTCTGTTAATCAGCGAATTTTTAACTTAAAGAGCTCCACAAGGTCTCATTTTATAGGTTATTACTAGGACTTTAAGAGCACATAAACAGAAATTTGATAGCTGCTTCCGTTCGTTCAAAAAACGAAAATGTGCAGTACTTTTTGTACAGCCTTTGTATTTGTGAACATCTATAGGCTGTCCCAAGAATGATTGGACTTGATAATTATAAGTACAGCATGAATGAAAACGTTTGCTGTTTGCTGCTTACTGCTCCTGACCAATCAGGTTGCGTTGTTGGGGGTTTGAAGCTGACGTTTTCATGAACAGAAAGCCGTAGACTTGTCTAGTCCAATCATTTCTGGGACCAGCTATAGTTGTACTCCTGAATGATGACACATTGTCTACATTTTCAAGAACAATCATGCATTAAATAACCTTCTTGAGTGCAATGCGTTTTGTTTTTTGCTGGAAATTATCTAGATTAGGTTTAACTCAAATTGTAGTCTTTAAAGTTTCCAGTCGAAAATAAAAAATTACTTTGGGCTGTGTCTTTGATACCCTTGAGAGAAAACATTGACCCTTGTGGACCATCAGTAATTATTGTAAGTGCAATTTTTTTTAAAATCAGTTGTTTGAGGTTTAACCACTTCTACGTTCAACGGCTCAAATGTAAACTTCAAAACTTCACGCCCTTGATTCACCTTAATACGTTTCAATGTATGACTCATGAAGCATTGTCTTTTATTTGTTGTGAGTAATGTTGTCTTAAATTTTGTTTCAGTTGTTGGAAAGTTTGTGAAACCTTGTTTTTTAAATTAGAATCATTTTGTAATTTAATCATCTTCTGTTTTTTGTTTTTTTTTTTTTGGCAAAGTATCCCTTCCTGCATAATATATTCGAGGAAAAAAAGCAGGAGACAATTAGTGTGCAACTCAGCATTTTTCCTTGAGATCTCCTTGACTTGGCTTGGTTTCATAAATATTCAAACCAAGTCGAGTTGAGTGAGAAAAATTACAATTACTCAGAGATGCCGGTTCAAGTCCAAGCCAAGCCAAGTAGATCTGAAGGAAAGTTTCTGAATTGGGCTCTCGCAAACTTTTGCCACAGGGGATTGAAGAGTTGATTCTTGCATAAAAACCTGTAAAAATGACGATGAGCGCACTGAAAAATCACGAAATTCACTCTCAAAATTAGGCTTAATGACGGAGAAACGGAGGTATCATAGGAGATTCCCATCTAATTTGAGACATATCTCTGTGTTTCCTTAGAAAAAGTGACAAATGGGGATGTTGCAAGGGTCGGAATTTCGGTGTTTTGACTTGAAAAATCAAATCCGTAGCAAAAATGAGTATCATATGTTCTTTCCTTTTTCTTCTAAGTTGCTCCGTTGCGGAATTATAAAGCTCTGAAATTTTGCCCCGTTTGAAACGGAGCCTTTTGGCGGGAACCGAGCATGAGCCGAGCTGTGACGTCGCACGGTTTTAAAATTTGAGGCATAGGCGGCCAAAAATCAATAACTTGAAAGCGAAAAGAGATAACGTTTTGAAACTTGGTGGATATGTACTCTAGGGTATGAAGTATCTTTTACTGGCATAGAAAGTTTTGAGCCCCCAAATCATGGGGTCATTTTGGGGGTAGGGCCCCCGAAAATTTTCCCAATTTTTGTGTACATTTTTTGCCCCTATCTTGTGATACATCGTTAGAAAGAACACAAAATTCTAAGCACAAATCGCAGGTCGATATCGTTTTTCATATTCGATATATCGAAGTTTAAAGTTCGATATTGACCAATTTTCAAAAATTCAGATCTTCATTTTAAATGGTCCAAATTCCAAATACATAGGGTCAAAAATGCTCTACTTAACAAATACTTTTAGGAAAAAAATAAACCTGTGCATAAAAATTGGTCTTTAATTGATTTACGGGCCTCCAAAAATTGTACGATTTTTAAAAAAGAAAATTGAAACACAGATATTTACGGGAATCAACCGAACAAAAAAAAAAGATTAAAAATCGTCAGTTCAGTCACATAGGCAGTTTTTTTTAGCCCTGAGGAGTCACAATGTACTAAAGAAGCAATGGCTGGTTCAATTTTGAATCAATCGATTTGCGGATTTTAGAGACTATATGTTTCATCGCGCATTTAATTGAGGCTTGTGAGAGCTTCATTAGAAGTTACCGGTGTGACCTGTTTGCTGATTTTATTTCATTTCTATTAGTTAGGCTACTTTCCATAAAAATCGATGATTGACAATCTTCTAAAATATGAATAATAAAGCTGATGACCTAAAAAATAATGTTGAATGAATTTTTATCCTAAAAGGTTTTTTTTTTTTTTTTTTTTTTTTTAATAAAGTCAAAGGCAAAAAAAAAAAAAAAAAGGCAGACAAGGCAAATACATTTTGAAAAAAACAACTGGTTTTCTTTTCTTTTCTTTTCAAGTAGCAGTGTATTTTCATAACAAAGAAGAGGTATAGTAATAACAAAATAACAAATTAAAACAACTTTTTAAAAATTTAAACCTACGGAAAATAATCTATTTTCCATTGATTCACTAAATTCCTGAGAAATCGATATGTTTGCATTAGTTGAAATGATAAAAGAACATGGTTATTACCAAATAGCACGAGCTGCCACTGTTTTTATGGACTCCATTTTAGAATCGGGAGCAACAACGCATAGTCCATCATATTAAAGGATCCGAAGGTAATTGGTTGGAGGGGGGGGGGGTTCGGACCATTCACTCGTCTGCAGCAATGTGGCATCTTTTACCCTGGGTTTCCCCGAAAAAACTCTCTCCAGCTGTTCTAGCAGTAAAAGAATTGCAATTGTCCGATTATATTGCCTCAAAAACAGTGATTTTTACCTTTGTAAGACACAAAAATGAGCATAACTCTTCCCGGCGGGTCTAACTATTTAAGGAGCTGTTAGCAGACATGTCAAACTACGTATTCAGGGCGGTAACTACAGCGAGGAAGAGGGTGTTTTTTTTTGCCGGTCCAATAAGTGTCGAAAAACAACATATTTGGACCTATCTTTGAGCTGCCGCAATTCCCTTTTAAATAGATGTAAATTAAAAAATTAGTAGCTTAAAGTCTTCTTCAAAACGTTTACTTTTCAGAACTTGCTTTGGTTTTCTCAAAAACTCCTTCTAAAGTTGCCAAAATACAGTTTGAATGACGCCATATTTGAAAAAAATACTTTTTTCCTCAAATTTCACAAGTTCTTACCACTTTGAGGCCGCGTTAATCGGAGACGAGCAAAGATGAAATATTGATACTTTGGATTCTGAGGTTTTAAAGGGTCCTCTTTCGATCTCTAAAGCTGTTTTTGATTTCAGAGAACCTCGAAATTTTGATTTTTGGCCGCCTATGCCTCAAATTTTCCAACCGTGCGTCGGGGTTCGGATCGCCTCCCAGCGAGCCGCGTGAAGTTGCGGGCGGCCCCGTGCATTCATACGGGATCCTTGTGGCGGCCGATACCGTATCCCTATTTTCACGCGTTTTCCTCCGAAACGGTCGGTTTGGCGTAAAAATTGAAGAGAGTCGAATTTGAAGAACGTTAATTTTCCGATCTGAATGTCGGATTTAAATGTCATCC
Organism: Trialeurodes vaporariorum; assembly: GCA_011764245.1. NCBI lineage: Eukaryota > Metazoa > Arthropoda > Insecta > Hemiptera > Aleyrodidae > Trialeurodes > Trialeurodes vaporariorum. The sequence goes on from VMOF01000035.1 coordinate 21,629,733, forward strand.
CGATAACCTATGAACGGAATTAAAGCAAAATATTGCAAAAGAGTAGCTACTTTCTATATCGCTATATCTATATCATAATGAAAGAAAAATCCCGATGAGCGATATAGAAAGTAGCTACTCTTTTGCAATATTTTGCTTTAATTCCGTTCATAGGTTATCGGGATGACATTTAAATCCGACATACAGATCGGAAAATTAACGTTCTTCAAATTCGACTCTCTTCAATTTTTACGCCAAACCGACCGTTTCGGAGGAAAACGCGTGAAAATAGGGATACGGTATCGGCCGCCACAAGGATCCCGTATGAATGCACGAGGCCGCCCGCAACTCCACGCGGCTCGCTGGGAGGCGATCCGAACCCTGACGCCACAGCTCGGTTTCCGCCAAAAGGCTCCGTTTCAAATATTTGAAATTTTGTACATCTTTGAGCCCATTTTTCTCGGCGTTCCCGCCACTTAGAAGCAAAAAGAAAAAATATGGGGTCAATAATTTTTCTTCTAGTTTCATTATCTGCAATAAAAAAAATCGTGCAACATCCCCATTAGACGGGAATCTCCCATGATACCTTAGTTGAACCGCCATTACGATCTTGCCGTTAAAGCAGATATGTGAGTTTATGACTAAACATACACTTTCTTAGTGTGATTTTCGTGATTTCTGCTGGTTTTGACATCATATTATACCATTCATTTGCTCACAGCAAAAGTTTGCAAGAGCCCCATTGCATCCTTAATCCAAGAAGAAAATAAAGAATAAATATAAGGTAGGAGCAATTCTATACCAGCATGACGTCACAGCGGTATGGCGACAGACAAGGGGATTGAGGCAGTAGTATGGAGGGGCTAGGAAAAGTCAGAATTTCAAGCTAAAATTTTGATGTATTCAGAATTAAATCTATTCATCAAAATGCTGAATTGCATAATTTCATCACTTAAATCCGGCTGTTTTTAGTTATCTCAGAGGTGCAGAATATTCACGATTTTTCGATCCTAAGATTGCGTGTTATTTGTGGAGGCTGACAAAAAATTGTGAAGGACCCACTAAACATTTTTTCAACGTTGAAAAAAAATAACATTTCTGGGAAAAAAACTCCAAATTGAAGCGAATTTTATTTAAAGTGCCGGGTGAAGATTCGAGATTCGGAACTTTTCGGTGGACACCAAACGCCAAAGTCAACAAAACCACTTCTAGCCAATCAGGAGCGTTGTTCATTGTTGTCTCTCACTGTTGAGTTACTCTTTTCGCCTCCACCTCACGGAACTGGTACGAGGTGCCCCCCTGTACCCGAGGCTCTGGTACAGCATCGGTGTCATCCATCGTTGCCGAACAAACAGTTTGGGTGAGATAGTAAAATGCAGAACGGTTGGTTCGGGTGAAAATCTTCACCCGACACTGTAAATAAAATTCGCTTTCGTTGTACTTCCAGCTTTTCTATTTCAGATGGATTGTGGAAGCAAAAAGGTCATCAATTGAGGAGCTCTTCGGTAAAAGGGTGGATAAAACAGAGGGTGTGCTCGAGCCCAAAAGTCCTGATTTCAAATTGTTATTTCATGAAACTCTGAGGAGGAAACTGGGTTTTCTTAATTATCTAACAATCAGGGCGTGTAATCGAATCGTCAGATAATTAAGAAACCCCAATCCATCACTTAACACTAAATAACCTTTTGAAATCAGCTTTTTTTAGCACGAGCACACCCACTGTTTTATCCGCCCTTTTACCGAAGAACTCCTCAATTGTGGAAGCTCTTTTGCAAAAAGGTCGTCAATGTGGAATCTGGGGGGTTTCGGATTGCGAAAGCTATTTCGGTTTGTGTGTATGTTGCAGAGGAAAATAACAGCCTGCACCCCTGCTGTATCTTTGGAGGAAGCAAAAGCGTTAGCTTGTTTTCAAATCCAGAATCCTTTCTTGAGTTTATTCTTGAGTTCTGCATGTAGCACTTCAAGCGTTGTTTCGTTAAACTTTGTCAGTCTATTACACAGTTCTATTTTAGACGACATTCTAAATTTCATCTCTGACTCAAATTTCATTGTTGGCTCTAGCACCTCAAACTCCTCTCTCTTGATAATGCCTGTAAAGTGAAGCAAGACCATGATTAGTGAGTGGACAAGATGAAAGTAAGAAGTGGGAAAACCAAGATGAGAATCAGGACAATCAAATATACCCCCTATCCTCAGAAGGCCCTCCTAGAGGGCGTTTCACGAAAGTTGGCCAATGACAGATGGGTTTATTTACTGCTCAGAGATGAGTTAGCGTTTTTGCGCATGTGCAAGGCAAACACAGCTTTGCGCAGCAAAGTCATCGGCCTTCTTTTGTGACAGGAGCTCTATCACTGGCTGGGTGCTCCCCCCCCCCCTCAAGAATTAAGGATGGGGATCCCTCTACTACAGAGTAACACTCTACATTGCATACAAGATGTCTCAGATTCATCTATGCCCAATCAATTGGTGTTGAAAAGCGTTCTGACTATCTTACTTATCTTTTCCATCTACAATTATATTATTTTGATCGAAAGCAAGGATGTCATTCTACTTACTTTCATACTTTTCAATGTACTCCTCTTCAATATGTACTGTCTCTGTGTCCATGAATGAGCTAATTTTGTCGATGTTGTAGAAATGAATTGCGCCCTCCTCCTCCTCCCCCTCCACTTTCTTCTCTTTGATTGGCGTTCCAATCAATCCTCTGTATTTTATATTCAATTTCCGCAATGCTGTTGGTATACAAATATTAATTAGTTTAATCAGCTGTTAGACAGATAAATAGAGGTGCGATAGACAGAGAAATTTAGTATTAATGCACTTGTGGAAAAAATCACCAATTTGATGGCCAAAAATCGGCAAATCCAAATCTCTACTTATGATTATTGTTGAAATTCTTTCATAGTGCAGCTAATTTTGCACATACCCTCATCAAAAATTGTCTCAGCTCGAAAATGTAACTTAAGACCTGGAGCCTGCTTATCCCTAAAAACCCCATGGAGGGAGAGGCGCAGCATCAAATTGAATGAGATTAAAATCAGGAATTCGCTAATAACTTTTATGGCAAACTACATATTTCCCTCTTAAATAGATAGCTGTAGCAATGACAGAACAAAGCAAAAATCACGAAAATTTCCTAAGTGAATTGTTTCAAGTGATAGTTATCTAGCTGATATTCATTGTCTCCAACTATACCTACACAATACATACACATATTGATTTTGAGTGACCCATGACTTACCTCTTTCTCTAAGATTTTGGAGAGAAACTAACTTTAGCTTCTCCTCCTTTTTCGAAAATGCTATAGCATTTCTCAGCCGTTTTTTGAGTATTTTCTGAGTTCCAGTTTTTAAGTGGTCTAAGTGCTCCAATGCCAGTGACATTCTCTCTGCGTGAACTTTATCGATCCTCTGCAAAATGAAAGTCAGAACTTCGTACTAAAATTTAAAAATGATTTATTTTTATCATGAGCTTCTTAAGTTGATAACAAGTTTTATGGAACGACAAATTAGACAGCACTACATCCATGATATCTGGCTTAAGACACCATTATAATCAGTCGAAAATAGGTAAAATTGTCTCTGAAATCATAAATTTAGTGGTACTTGCGCTAATTGCCGCCGTCTCCTGCTATCCGATTTAAATTCACAATCGTGTCTTACTTTTATAGGTGCGCCTTCATTTTTCAATATAGACTAAAACGGTACAGGCGCGTACGAATAGTTACCTAGGGTGAATCCTCAGCAACCCGTGTGTAGTGAGATTCAAATCCTCTAGATCGCGCCATACTGTCGCGCGCTCTCTGAAACCAAAAGGTTTGCCGCCTTTGACAGTTGTTTGCGAGGGCTGAAATCAAGCTTTCGAAAATTTATGAACGTTGTGTTCAAAATCAAATCCTTAGAAACATTTTGATACCATTCCGAGCTTTGTACGGCCAATTTTTCTAGTCGAAATTATTGGTCGTTAAAATGTTTCTTAGGATATGATCTTGAACGTGACATTCCAACATTTCCAAAAAATTGACTCAAGGCTCTCGCTATTGACGATCAACGGCGGCAATGCCTCCTTTGATTTGAATTTTTGAACGTGCACGGAGGCCTGTTTGGTGAGGGACGTTGATACTAGTGGCGTAGGGTGCAATTTGGCAACGTTGTACTGTGGCCATTTAAGCCCGTAGACCAACTGTAACGTTGAGAAATTGCACGCTATGCCTGGATTGGATACCGATGTGCAGAAGCCATGAGTATTCTCAATATACAGGAACAAATAAAACAGTGATCCAGCAGCTGTTGAGCATGAAAAGAATTTTGTATAAACATCATTGATAAAACAGTATCGAGATAGTTGCATGATTCATCTTGTTCTTACCTTCTTTTTAAACTCCCATTCGTCTTTTTCCAAATCATCTAGAATTTTTCTTTGGCTGTTAATGTCCTCCTTGCCTTTCATTGATGAAGAGAGCACATTTTCCCATGCAAGTCTTTTTTTCGTCCTGTCAATGACTTCTAACTCCTCAATACTAGGGAAACCTATACCTATAAATGAAAGTTGGGTTTCTCGTTAGCTAGAGGAACCAAGAGAAAAAGCATGATCCTATGTAAGAGCAATGGCGGAGCATGTAATCTTGCAATCGTTTATTCTTTGATGAGTCAAAATGTCAAATATAGTGAACATTTACGATCTATCGGCGCTTCATTGGTAAAAATGGTCCAGGCAGGTCGACAACCGCAATTTCCTAAACTGTATGGATATCGTGTGGATCTGTGTGGAAATTAACATGAACTGTCGACGAATTAAAGATTGTCGCAAGATTTTCACAGATAATCCGCTCCTTATGGGTGTGAGAGTGTGACACTGATCTGCAACGGCTTTCCCACTCCACCCGCACTGGTCTCTCACCTGCAAGGTGTGAGGAGTATGAAGAGTGGCCGAACCGGAACCTTGAAGGCGAAACTTAGCTCGTGAAACTCTCGCGAAAATCTTTAATTCGTCGATAGTACATCCTTACAAATCCATTTGACATCTAAACGTATCCATGGGGATCTATACATAGGTATCCACGTATTGTAAAGGGAATTGGTCATGGATCTGTGTAAGATCTAATGTGAAGATCAATCATGAAGAGATATTTTATCAGGTAGGTAAGTAGTTATAATACTCAGCGGCATGTTGTGTAAGGGGGGTGGCGGGGGGGGGGTGTATTGTCACCAAACGTTGTCTTACAATAAAGGATAATTTTTTGCTTGTTCAGAGGAACTTTTATAAACTTTGATCCTCGGACCCCCAATAATCTTCGTAATCCCAGACTCTACCCCCCCCCCCCCCCCCCAAAGCCCTGGCTATGTTTTGATCAGTGGTTAGGATGACTGAACTTGGTGATGGCAGCAGCTGCTCATATGTACAGTCAGGTACAAAAAGAATGTTAGACGACTCCTTGAGGTAGGCAACTTGCAATGCTTAAATTCATTGAGATATGTATTGCGGGTGGACTACTTCAAGGAGACGTCTGGCATTCTTTTTGTCCCCGACTGTACAGTCGGTAAACCAAAGAATGTCAGTCAACTCCTTAGATTTTGATTCAGCTAGGCAACCCGCAATACGTATCAGAACGAATTCAAGCATTGCTGAAGGCCTATCTAAGCTAAAATCTACAGCGTTGACTGACATGTTTTATTTCGCCAACTGTACATAGTCGTTTACCATAGAAAATGCAAGCGTACTGATAGAATCGACAGATTTTAAAAAGGTGTTTACGACTTCAATAGAGAATTCTAAAGGCTCTTATACGATTAGTGAGATAATTGATATTTTTGGGTTAAAATTAATGGCAATACGCATGCTCTAGTTGGCTGTATCAAAAGTCTAGTGTAAGCGAAAGACCCCCTGTGGGCCCCCGCATATAAGAGTATACTGGTATAGGCCCTGTCACTGAAGAAAAAGGGAGAGGGCGCCATGAGTGGCTGCAACCCGGCTTACGGTATGGAAGAAATATCCCCGATTAACCCCTTTCGCTGTTACGTATTTTTAAATTCGCCAGATCTCACGGAAAACCCACCTCCCTGTATGCCGGGTTGCATTTGTTATGTGTTAGTATCACACTGCGGATCTGTAGAATTTAGTCGCAACTTACCCGACGGATTGAAGGAAAAACGAAGAACCTCGGGGGTACCGCACCCGACGACAAAAAACGGAGGGGTCCAAGGCACAGTTTGCGTTTCCGATTCTCTGTAATCAGTTTGAGTGCCTTTTGAGGCACGTGCAATTTTTCTCGCCCTCTTTTTGGCATCACTTAAAATTACGTCCAGTTTTTTCCGTGAAGGTTCCTCTGCTTTCGAAGGGAAAATGGAAATATCGTCGAAACTTTTCTGGTCCAAACTTAAAGATGAGAAAGTGTTTACCACGAAAGGCTTTAAATATTGAACATTTGGCCTAAAAGAAAGAAAAGAGAGAAAAAGAAATGGTAAGACATAATTTTACCATGATTGTGTGTCCGTATATGTGCATGCTCCTCTTCTTCTGATTTATAATCCTCCCAAGTTTTTGAAAGTTTTTTTTTTTTTTTTTTTTTTTTTTTTTTAAAGCAAAAAGCTCGGCTCTCGCCACTCGATCCGACCGCAGTCAACTATTTTGAACTAAGGCTGAAGTAAGGACGCTATGAGCGACTATAATATGTTTTGTTCTTGTCTTTCTCGTCATATTACAAACCCCATACTTTTCTAGGAACATCGTTTATGCTCTCCCGAAATCCATAAGTCCAAGTCAAACCAATTTTCTCCATTTGATGTTCTGATCCAAGGCTGTGAGATAGTTTTTGCCATTTCTCGTCCCAGTATTTCGCAGTACACAGAGATAGTCAGGAGCGAATCTGGCATCTTGGTCCCAAGCCAACGCGACGCGCGGTCCCCGAAAAGCGTTGGGTGGTGATCACTTATTTACATGGGGTCTTAAATGGCCGCAAGTGCTTACCAATGATCCCAACTTTCTATGCTGAGAAGAGTGATTCAGCATGATAGAGGAAGCTGAAATTATATATGTAGATGGGACTTCCCCAGTTCCCCACTGTGACCTGCTCATTTGGCCGCCATCTTTGAATTTTGTTAGACGTATTTACGCGAGTCTCTAATTCGACTATTCGTGAGTAAATAGCTTGTCGTCGCAATCAATTTATAAACATACGTTTATTAGTCCAAGTGTATAGAAATGTCTCCAAATTTATTGGTTCAAATCGTGCTACCTCATATGTTAGTCAAATGAAATACTTCTCAAATTACTTATACTTACTTCTGATAAAACTTGAATCTGTCTGCTCCGCCCACCTCAACAATTTTAAAATCACTTACTGCCCTGGAGAAAGAGAGAGATCACGATTAAAATAGTTTAGAGAGAGAGAGAGAGAGAGAGAGAGAGAGAGAGAGAGAGAGAGAGAGAGAGAGAGAGAGAGAGAGAGAGAGAGAGAGAGAGAGAGAGAGAGAGAGAGAGAGAGAGAGAGAGAGAGAGAGAGAGAGAGAGAGAGAGAGAGAGAGAGAGAGAGAGAGAGAGAGAGAGAGAGAGAGAGAGAGAGGGAGGGAGCGAGAGGGAGAGAGGGAGAGAGAGGGGGGTATAATATTGTTAGTACACCCAAAGACCCAGACTGCGCAGTAAAATATGCTTTTTCTATGTGTTCTTATGGGAAAATTATAGGCAATCATTAGGCAATCATTAGCATGGGCGGATACGGGGAATTGTCTTTCTCTCTCTCCTCCCATTTGAAGACGTGCGTTAGAAAAGCAGAGAAGAGGGGGCCAAAGCCACGTGATGGCCCCCTCTGCTGTCCTTTTCTGTCACATAAGTTCAAATGAAACTAGAGAGAGAAAGACAATTCTCTGTATCCGCCCATGATCATTAGGCATGTCAACCTTGACACACCCAAATTTAGATTGGAAGCCTCAAGAGCTTCTGTTCCAGTCTCAGCTGTTCAAATTTTTATCAATTCCTAAGGAGCTAAAGTCTTTATTTAAAAATGAGGAGTTTGATAATTTTTTTGGACAGTTAAGACTATTTTTTATTAACAAAGCCCTTTACAGTGTGGCGGATCTGTGGGCTAACACTTAAAACTTAATTTTAAAAGGAAATCTATATGTATTGTATTTATTATTCAAGAACCATCATTATTATTTTGTATCTGTTTAGTTGTTTTCCTGACGTGTATTTCAAGCTGAATGGCTCTTAAGTACAAAATTAAATAAATAAATAAATAAATAAATTAATTAATAAACTCTTACCTTTCGAGATTTTCGATATGTAAGTTTGCCAAGAAACTTGGATCTGGGCCGAATCCTCGCTTCGGTATCACAAGGCATCTTGGGTAGTGGTCACTGAACATCGAGCCAAAGATTGGATGGATGGTCTACGTATAAAATAATAGAGTGCATAAAAAATAAATTAATGAATAGAAATGATTGTACATTAGAAATTATGAACTTTTTTTTTCATTGGTGGATCCAAGGGGGGCATGGGAAGCCCTCCCCCCAGAAGCCTTGAACGCTTATTTGCAACAACAGAATATATTCCAAACTTTCCTTTTAAAATTGTGACGCTTCAAATTTTTAATTTCATATAGGCAGGCGTCCCCTCTCCCCCCAGAGAATTTTCTGGGTCCACCAATGCAAGTAAGTATGCATAGTCTAAGAGCCAGGGACCAAAAACTCAATTGGAAAGTACAAGAAATTTCACCTATTTTAAATGAAAGATCTACCCCTAAGGAATCAAGATTGGCCGGTCTGGCAGTCTGAATCTGGGGACTTTCAAAATTACGGGAACTCAAATTTGGAAAAATTTGAGTGAAATTTAATCGGAAAGTACAACACTTGATCTTGGGCTCATTTTGCAGGGGAAGACATCCCGAATCAAGAAAGCTCGGTCTGGCATTCAAATTCTGGGGACAAATGGCCGCCAGACCGATTCAAATTTTGAAAAATTGGCCTAAAATCGTGCAAATTGGGTCGAAAACATTGCCTTACCACGCAGATAGAAGAGTGGATGGTCTGTAGGACCGCAGATTATGTTTTTTGGGTCGCTGATTCTGAATTTTCTACTTTCAACGGAAAAAAAATAGGCAACGTTGCCAAATTTACGTTTTTTTTTGTTTTTTTTGTTTTTGTTTTTTTTTTTAATTATTATTATTATGACTATCCTCATTATTATTATTCTTCATATTAATAGATTGTATAGTTTTTTTGTGTGTTCTCTTCCTTGGTACTTCAACAGCGAAACCAATCAGCCACGAGATCGGACGAGTGTTGCCAAATCGTGCAATGCAGCCTGACGCTGATTAAATGAACCGCACGTTTTGGCGCCGCTCGCTCGCGTATTTCCTTTCGCGGTGATAATATGTGTAAAGGAGCCCGTTGAAAATGTAAAGGCCAAGTGCCCGAGCACATGCATTCGAAAATTTTAGAGTTTACTCCACTTTTTAACACTTTAAACCGCGGTTAAAAAAGCACATACAAAAGCACATGAGACAGTTTTCACGCAATTTTCTTTTTTTTTTGCTCTGAATCGTGCACGTTTTGGCTGCAATGTGATTTTTCCTTTAGGATTTTATTCCTTTCCTTCGGAAAAATTTCTATCATGTGATGTTCAGAGCCCATTGCTTTTTTTAGGTATGTGCTTTTTTAACCGCGGTAAAAACGGTTCAAGTTTATGAAAATGTGAAGTTACTCTTCCTTCTCGTTTTTCGCGAATATCTTCTATTTGGTACGTGATTGCCTCATGTTTCACGCAAAGTTTTTTTCTTTTTTTGTGCATTAAGCAGTGTACGTTTTGGCTGTAGTGTGACTTTTATCCCTCTCCCTCGAAAAAATCTCGATCATGTGATTCTTTCGAGGCCACTGTTTTTTTGTGTGTGCGCTTTTTTCATCGCGGTAAAAATTGTTAAAGTTTATGACGATGTAAGCAAGAGTGATTCTTCCGTCTCGTTTTTCTTGAATATCTTTATCGTGTCCTGAAATTCAAGTGTATCGAATGCACGGATCCTGCGAGACATGAAATCACTATGATGAGCTCAGAAATAAAGCATTGGTGTAGCGTGCATTTGTTAATGTAGTATTTTGCTCATTTAAACCCATATGAAAAGTCGAATGCGAAGGTGTTCCTGAACACCCAACACCTCGGTCTTTTTCATCGGTTTAAATGGACGAACTGCAACGTTGCCAAATCGCTCTCTACACCACTGAAATATAGGCGAGTTTTATGGCATCATCACGTTGCTATGGTTCTATGTTTCAGATGAGGACTATGCTGACTCCGAATTTTTTCAGACGAGGACTTTTTGAAGACTAATTTAATGCGCAAACTTCCAATGAATCGTTGACATAGTATTTTAGAGAGCGACCAAAAATAGAAGACAAAGAATAAATTTTCACATTTTCAGTTCCTTAAGTACCTATTGCGTTTCTCCTTTGACTAATATTACTTTCCGCTTCCCCCAAACTCGTATTATGAAAATCGATTCAGTATTGGGTATTAACCATTTATAGGTGTAACTTCCTGAAAATCAACAAAACAAAATGTAGAGTAAACTCGCGTGAAAGTTTTTGCCCTGAATTTATGCATGCTTTGATGACAAAAAATGGCGAAAAGGGCAATCTGGCAACATTCACCACGTCCTACCAGACTTACGCAAAATATTTAAGTCTACGGTACTTCCCAGCAATCTGTCGATATTTTTCTTGGTTTTGAAAGGACAAAATGCAACGTTGTCAGATTGCGCGCTTCGCCACTGGTTTCAAAGACTACATTTATCTATGCAATAAATGCTCTAGTGCAAGTGTTAAAAAGTGGAGTAAACTCTAAAATTTTCGAATGCATGTGCTCGGGCACTTGGCCTTTACATTTTCAACGGGCTCCTTTACACATATTATCACCGCGAAAGGAAATACGCGAGCGAGCGGCGCCAAAACGTGCGGTTCATTTAATCAGCGTCAGGCTGCATTGCACGATTTGGCAACACTCGTCCGATCTCGTGGCTGATTGGTTTCGCTGTTGAAGTACCAAGGAAGAGAACACACAAAAAAACTATACAATCTATTAATATGAAGAATAATAATAATGAGGATAGTCATAATAATAATAATTAAAAAAAAAAACAAAAACAAAAAAAACAAAAAAAACGTAAATTTGGCAACGTTGCCTATTTTTTTCCGTTGAAAGTAGAAAATTCAGAATCAGCGCCCCAAAAAACATAATCTGCGGTCCTACAGACCATCCACTCTTCTATCTGCGTGGTAAGGCAATGTTTTCGACCCAATTTGCACGATTTTAGGCCAATTTTTCAAAATTTGAATCGGTCTGGCGGCCATTTGTCCCCAGAATTTGAATGCCAGACCGAGCTTTCTTGATTCGGGATGTCTTCCCCTGCAAAATGAGCCCAAGATCAAGTGTTGTACTTTCCGATTAAATTTCACTCAAATTTTTCCAAATTTGAGTTCCCGTAATTTTGAAAGTCCCCAGATTCAGACTACCAGACCGGCCAATCTTGATTCCTTAGGGGTAGATCTTTCATTTAAAATAGGTGAAATTTCTTGTACTTTCCAATTGAGTTTTTGGTCCCTGGCTCTTAGACTAGCATGGTGTATATCCTCTAGTTGCTTCCGATTGGATTAGCGGAACACATCTAAATAAAAAAAATTTAAAATTCAAGGCGAGCACGGCGCGACGCATGCATCGATCATGTGAATTGATGAAGTGTGCAATTCGGCTACTTTACTATCCTGTATATAAACCCATGAAAAATATCGAAGTTTAGGGTGTGCGAAATTCAGAAACACTTTAAAGCTTCCTGCCTTGCTTTTTTTTTTTTTTTTTTTTTTTTTTACTTATGAAGACTTTTTAGGTCCAGTTTCATACGTTGTACTCAATATTCGAAGCAAGCGTGATTTTTGGTATGATTTTTGAACCAAAACGGGCCGAAAAAAGCGTGTTGTGAGCTCAAAATTGCAATCGCCCCTCTCTCACTATTTGCAAGTCGCTAAATTGGAGTTTTCTTGCAATCCCTTCAAGTAAACCTAGGTCCCTTCTCATTGAAAAAATGAGGTGTACGTACTTTCGCATAACTCGCCTTATCCACTTTTGGTGAAAATTAAGTAAGCGCCGGAAATGGAAACACATAAAAAAAAAAAAAAAAAAAAAAAAAAAAAAAAAAAAGTGGTCACCAAACATAGCTTAATTCGTCATAAATAGTGTATTTAGTATTGAATTTTGAGTATTGGAAAAACTTGTTTCGTTTTTTTTTTTTTTTTTTTTTTTTTTCCTCTTTTCTTTTCAAAATCACCAAAAGTGGATAAGGCGAGTTTTGCGAAAGTACGCCTCAAATATTACATGAACGACTGACCGAGGTCATACTTTAATGCTTTCAAGACAATTTATTCTAAATGTTGGCGTTATCTATCTATCTATCGCAGAGTGAAACATTGAGAGAACTTACATATTCAGCTGTTTTCATTAGTGCATGTAAGATGTTCTTCCTGTGATCCTCAGGAGCAGCAACAATGTACAGTGGATCTAAAATTCGTGAAAATATTTTCAACATCATTCATAGTAAAATAGGTATGCTATGAAGCCGAATAGCTCAGAAGAAAAATTATTAACTCTTTTACTAAACAGGTTAGCTTTACTTGAAGAATTAAACGCTAGCTCGTTCAAATTTAGTGGTTAGTTAAATATTCCTACTCGGCGGTGTTCGTTTTGCCTACCCACCTAATTGAAGGCGCTCGATAAAATATTACTATGAACATGTCAACAATATCAAGTCGCTCATACGTATATACTATCATCACTATTAATAAGAAACTGCGATTGTGCGAAGCGGATCTATTTACATTCAGGCGTGGCATCGAAAGGGTTAGTGACATAAAAATTGAAACTAAAATTATTATACAGTTATGTATAACACAAGATTTCTCGGCTCAGCAAAGGTCCATTTTTACGGTCATAACATTTAGGGGACTTTGACAACTAATTAAATTCATTTTCTTTTTTTAACATTTCATTTGGACAGGTGTCTTTATAGTTGTTGTGAAATTTTCAAGCGTTTAATAGTACTTATCGGAGCGGTTGTTTTGTTTTGTTTTTTTCCGCACTGTAGCTCACTTAATTCAAAATACTTCTCACTTATACTGTAAGAAACCAACAAACTCTTGAGTCGTAAAGAAGAAAAGTGACTTACCGTAAATAAAATCGAAAGGCCGACTGCTGGTAGCGTTTTTATGCTTTTTCGTCATTTTTCTTATGGTCTAATTTTCCACAGTTCAAAAGACGAGATCAAATTAAAGAACCTATTAATGATCAATCACGACATAAATTCATCAGTTTGAATAAAAGTTGTTTAGGAAAAATACCAAAACTTTATGTTTTCACAATTTCAAAACACTCTAAATGGAAATAAGGGATTAAATTTATTTCAATGATAAAGAAGCTTTTTTCTGAGCTAGTCGTGGGATCGGGAACAATAATGAAAGAAGTATATGGTATTTTAATTTACCACAGCTCAAAGGACAGGATTAAATTAAGGAAACTATCAATGGTCAATCACGGCATGGCCGCATTAGTTTGAATAAAAGATGTTTAGAAAAAATTCAAAAAAATTATCTTAACACAATTTTAAAACACTCTAAATTAGAATAAACGGGATTAAAGTTAAATCAAGGATAGAGGAGCTTCTGTCTGAGCTTTTCTAACCAAAGGATCGGGAATTATAATGGAAGAAGTATGGGAATCCCGCTCTTCCCGGTTGCCACATAGTGCAGAAAGAACATTAAATTTTATATTGATCTAATATTTATATCCGGTGATCTGACAACCATGTTTCTGTTCCTCCGATCTTCGTGCAGGTAGAATGCGACGAGCTTATTGAATAGCGCCACTATAGCAACCTCGTCCGCTTGGAAGTTTATTTACTCGCGAGTCAAGATACTTAGTGGCTCTATCTCAACTTTTTAAGGTAGCCCCTTCACAGAGCTTACAAGCTTCACGCAATGCATACGCTCACACAGTTCCGTGTTAAAAACGCAGACGATAATTTTGATAAGAGCATAATTTTCTAGAATGTTATGAAAGAATGAAATTTGCCATGGAGATTGCGTCATGAAAAGTGAAAACGTATGAATTGACAGCAAATTCTAAATAACGAACAGTTTTAATGAATCATTTTATAAAGCTTTGTAAGTGTCAAAACAGAATAATTGACCCTCTGACTCCTCAAATGCAGTGCGATTTTAGCGCGTCATTGAAATTACGGTTTGTTTTTGTTGAACCTGCTAAAAGAAAGAATACATAAGTTAAAACAAAAGAGCTAGTTAAAGTAAATCGAAGTCGAATCTGTCCTCTATTGGCAACACTGCCGCTTATAGATTGAACGTCACTTGCGGGGGGGGGGAGAGAAGCCAATGCTTCATTTCACAGTGCTAATCTCCTGAGATTTACATTTTTTTTGTTTTGTTTGTTTTTTTTTGTTTGTTTGTTTTTTTTTTTTAAGCTGGTGGGGAGAGGGGTGTTAAAAAAATCAAATCTCAGAGATTCAATTCACCCAAGCAGAAGAACTTTACGTTTTGCATTAGAAAATGTTTCAGTAGTCTATGGGATCATTTATGGTTGACGACCACCTAGCCCCATGCAAGATATTGTGCTGTGGCTTTAATGTTTCAAAAACTTCCGTTGTCATGTTATGAGAAAAATCACCGATCACTCGAAAAAAAAAAATTCAAGAGGCGAAAACATTACTGACAGTGTTCGTGTTCGAATCCTTACATAGGTATTTTAAAACTCTTGTTACTGTCAAAATAAGAATTGAATGTAAAATAGATCAGAACAATCTTGCTCTTGCGACATTTTGATCTAAAAATAAGTCTAAACAGCAGCAGCGCTTATTATTCCTTTGCTTATTCAAAACGAGCTATAACCATGATGAAAGTCCTATCACCAAAAGTATAGAGGGTTTGTTAGCCTCTTATTTTTTAACCTTAACCTTTTCATGCACGCATTTTGGGATTAGACTTTTTAAAAAAAAATTGTAGACCGTTCAAAGAGGATAATTCTCTGAGAATTTTGATGAGTCACACAATTTTGTGCAAAATGTCTATGCGAATTCCATTGAATCCCTTGTTACATAAAATCACAGAATAATACAATCAGAACGGGAACTCTGTCGGATTTTGAAGCAAATTCATTCTGCGTCCGCCATGTTCGGATATAGGATGTTTACATCTGGATTCGCGCGCGAGAAAAAAATATAGGACATGATCCGCGAAATTTTCATTCTGAAATGCTAGTAGGATAAAAGTAAGGCTGGAAACTAAGATTTCTTTCCAGAATTTACAGAAAATAAACGAGTTTCAACACAAATCAATCACGTCCCCCATGTTGGGATATAGGACTACAGCGCAGCGTTGCCATTCCAAACTTGCTTCTATTGGCTCTTATGTGAGTTTCCGTTCCTGATTGTGTTATTC
This sequence comes from Trialeurodes vaporariorum, assembly GCA_011764245.1. Taxonomy (NCBI): domain Eukaryota; kingdom Metazoa; phylum Arthropoda; class Insecta; order Hemiptera; family Aleyrodidae; genus Trialeurodes; species Trialeurodes vaporariorum. The sequence goes on from VMOF01000035.1 coordinate 21,645,197, forward strand.
TGTGATAAAATGGTACACATGCGTACCGCTTTCCCCTTGAAAGGGTTAAATCAAAAATTGAAATTGCTTTTGAGTGAAAGAGTAAAGTGTTCTAGAGAGGCTATATTTGGACACAGAATTTTAATATAACTTTGTAAGTGAGACAATTTTACTTGTATCTGATAAGCGTCAATTTCTTTATCGTGTTGGTAAATTCGTCCGAAGTAAACATAGTTACATCGATTTCTGTATCCAGATTGCAGTTGCGCGTGAGGTGCCAGCGAGCATGAATGTTATGCATGAAAAAGCTATGATTTTCTGAAATATTCAAAATTAATCAACGAACCAACTGATTTCCAATAATTTCGCCGACATTCGACTGAATTCTGTGTTCAGGGTGAAGAACATACACGTTTTCCGAGAGAAGTATCTGAATACTCATCTTTTAAATACAAAATGTCTGTATTAATTTGATATATTCACCACACACCACTGCATGCCAGATACAGCCATTCCTTGCACTATAGCAAACCCAAAAGTTTTGGTAGTCAAGCATTCGAGGTATGAGGCCAATCCTCGTGTTATCAAAACAACCGTAAGCGCGCCGCACAGTGCAGTGACCAATGGACAAAAATCAAAATTTCAAGTTTGGCAAATAGCTTTGGCAACAAGGTAGGTGGGTAGGTAAGCAACCAAAACGATAATATTTGATATTCATGATTAGAGATATCAAGATAAGACCCGCACAGAGCTTGATAAGGTAAAGGCATCGCGCAACTGCAGTGAAAACCAGTGTTTTAGTATGATTTTTGCATTGCAAGTGGAAGGACTGTTTAAAAGGAGTGTTCAGTGCAATTAGTATAATTATGGAAGAAAACAACAATAATAAGTTCCTTTTTGACATTCTGCATCTAGTTTTTGTTTATATTCATTTTAACTACCGTTATAACCCTTTGAATCCAGTTGTTTCAAATAGTGGTATTTTCCTTCAATATCTCAACTTTATAGAGAGTTTTAAAAAATGTACCAAAATGTACCTCCGTGATTTTTTAAGTATTTTGTAGCAAATTTTACGCTCTTTCTAATCGTTTTTTTTGATCTTGCAAATGTTTGCAAACTTTTGAGATATTAAAGTTTTAGTGAGATGCTTTCCGTGCCGTCGCCGCGCCACGCGCCGGTTCAGCCGTCACTGGGGCATCGTACTGCTGTGGCTTGTTCACACTAAGATATTGAATTGATGAGATGCACTATACTCTTTAGGATGGAAAACAGTTTCAATAATACTGACTGAATGAGTTTTATAATTTTTATTTCTAACTACACTCCTTTGGGCGATGATGCCAAATTTACATAAAGCCAATTCAAATAGTGGTATTTTCCTTCAATATCTCAACTTTATAGAGAGTTTTAAAAAATGTACCATAATGTACCTCCGTGATTTTTTAAGTATTTTGTAGCAAATTTTACGTTCTTTCTAATCGTTTTTTTTGATCTTGCAATTGTTTGCAAACTTTTGAGATATTAAAGTTTTAGTGAGATGCTTTCCGTGCCGTCGCCGCGCCGCGCGCCGGTTCAGCCGTCACTGGGGCATCGTACTGCTGTGGCTTTTTCACACTAAGATATTGAATTGATGAGATGCACTATACTCTTTAGGATGGAAAACAGTTTCAATAATACTGACTGAATGAGTTTTATAATTTTTATTTCTAACTACACTCCTTTGGGCGATGATGCCAAATTTACATAAAGCCAATTCAAATAGTGGTATTTTCCTTCAATATCTCAACTTCATAGAGAGTTTTAAAAAATGTACCAAAATGTACCTCCGTGATTTTTAAGTATTTTGTAGCAAATTTTACGCTCTTTCTAATCGTTTTTTCTGATCTTGCAAATGTTTGCAAACTTTTGAGATATTAAAGTTTTAGAGAGATGCTTTCCGTGCCGGCGCCGCGCGCCGGCTTATTGTTAGCCGTCACTGGGGCATCGTACTGCTGTGGCTAGTTCACACTAAGATATTGAATTGATGAGATGCACTATACTCTTTAGGATGGAAAACAGTTTCAATAATGCTGACTAAATGAGTTTTATAATTTTTATTTCTAACTGCACTCCTTTAGGCAGTGATGCCAAATTTACATAAAACCAATTTTGTGTTCCTAACACACAGTTTGACACCCTCATTGACGGATCAAGCAATCTGACAACAGTGTATTCTTCCCATTTCATTGCACTAGAGGCAATAAATTCTTTATTTGCTTCTTTATTTGTGTTTTTTTCAAACGCGATAATAATTAATCGAAAGCATGTTTTTTTTAATGCGTTCATTTCAATTATAAGCAATAATATTGCAGCTATACCCTTTCACAGGAAGTTGTACAGGTGTGTACCATTTTATGTGACTTGAGATTCAATGGAAGTTAAATGGACATTTTGCAAGAAATTGTGTGACCCATCAAAGTTCTTAGAAAATTGTCCTCTTTCGAATGGTCTAAAAAAATCTTGAAAAAAGTCAAATCCCAAAATGCGTGAATGAAAGGGTTAACCCGTCTCCATTTTCTTCCACGATGAAATAGATACTTTCTGAGTGTCACATAGTGCTCCAAAATTTGTCCTCTCTCGATTGATATGCCACACTCCATGCTTTCGGAAATGTCCATATCTGATCCAAAATGGGGGTCCCATTTGGACCGGAAATGGGACTCCCCCCCAAAAAAATGACTTCCCAGATTTGTAGACTAATGTGTGTAGAAAAAATCCCCAAAGTTTCATTACTTTATCTCACTTCGTTCGGAAGTTACGATTTATGTCCGAAGCGCCCATAAGGTCACTGCACTGTGCGCCGCGCCGTGTGCATTCTTGACTGTCAATACTTTTGTGTTTGCTAATACATACATAGGTATCTTCATCTCACAATCAGACCAATTATTTCAAATGGATTTTTCACAAATTTTATTTTAAGATAAAAAATTAAATAAAGGGCTCAATAGTGCGTTCCAGAAGGCCACTGTACTCTATTGTTATAGCTCGTGGCTTATTCATCATCAACTAACTGTGATTGGTATCCATTAAAATACTGGTGGATGCGTAACGTTTTTGGTCAAGCCTTTCTATACGAACGCATAGTTTTTAGTTTGTCGTGCATTTTCAACAGTATCCGTAAATCCATATTGCCATATCCGTAGGTTGCCGCGAACCCTAAAGAGCTCATGCCTAATTAGTTTACTAATTCAACTTATCAGAACAAGCATAAAATAGATTCCGAAGTGAAGGGTAAACATTACTCTTGCTTTCATATTACTTAAGTTGTTTGTTTCCTAAAGCGATTAGAGAAATAAAATTAAAATATTCAAGTTAGTACAAACTACAAAGTCCAATTTTTGCAGTTTGCGGGTGACAAGAAGTGAGAACGCCAAATTGAACTTCGCGCTTCAGCGATGATGTTTGTTGGTTGTTGCTGTTGCTGTCCGAGAAAGTACCACATTTCAACACAAGAGTGCAGCACAGAGGAACGATTATGATTTCTAATGTTTTCATGTCTGATGTCATCCTTCCTATCTAGAATTTTAATTGTCAAAAAATGTTACGTCTTATGTTGATACTTTGTATCTTTTAAAAGTATTGTGTAATTGTGTGTCAATCTTTCGCGAATCTATTTAGCATCTGTAACTGTTTGTGCAATAAACATGGGTTTTCTTTGGGGAACAAACGCATCAGCGTTTGATTCTGATGTGGGTAAGGTCACATATTTAGCTTTCCTTTGTGATTTTTATTTTTGATGGTCCATTAGTACTGATAGCAATGCCTTATCTCTACCTTTGCTCATCTATTTCAAACTGTTCTCCCCCTTTCAACTGGTTACACCAACACATTTAAATTTTAGAAGTCCTACAGGATTCTGCTGCGGAATAGAATTCCGAGGAATACTAAGATGATTACATCAATCTTAATCCATTTCAACCTACCTTCACCAAGCTTTCTCCTCTCCTCAAATTTGTCTAATCTCCAGTGCGACTCACCACCCTACTTCTTCCATCAATAACCATTGGACTTTGGTTGCTGACAATCATTTTCCTGTTTCTTATTTTAACCACGTAGTTCACTTCCTGTAGTGTGGAGAACACTTCATGGGCCGATGCCACGTTATTTATATTCAACTGTTATTCGTTGTTTAACTTTTCGTCTACACCCATTTCTATTCACTCCAGTTTCCATTGCTGAGGCCTTTAGACGGCAGCTTTATGGGCGGAACTCTTATGATGGTTACATCATAACTGAAACTCTTTCCATAGTGTATTTTATGGAGTGATCTTTAGAAAAACCAAAGGAGGGTTATTAAACCCACCAAGTTCATCTGAAACCAACCTTATTGCTCGAAGGGTTCAGTTAAGCTCAATGTATTAGATGTCATAGGCAGCGTTCTGTAAACGTCAGTTGTAAATATATTTGTCCAGAGGGCATGGGTTGGCATCCTGTGCCAAACGCTCACCAGAACATTCTTTAAAGTACGCCTACATTCTGGAGTTGATCGTAGTACTACTGTAGAAGGCATTTCGGCATTCAAAAGAGTGGTCTGTGGGCTTTGGTGAAGATAACAGAACCGTAGACCTCTTGATATCTAAGTGTATGTCCTTTTTATTCCTAGTCATGTTGTTTGGAATCCTTTTGGACACAACAGATGACTTGTAGATTGCAGGTATAGTTAGGAAAATGAACAGCCTTACCTTATTGTATTTTTACTCTCCCCATGTATAATTATTGAATGTATCTATCTAAGTAAGAGAGGTCTTGTACTATGTACCAATCATGGAACAACTGTTATCTGTCAACTTGTATCCGAAGCCATCCCCAAGTTTGGAGATAGGCAGGGGTGCCTAGAATTCAAAATCCCAGGATCTTAAGATTGCGGGTCGCTGTACACTCGATTGTACTTTTTGAAAAGATGGCTGAATTGGCTGATAAAAATTAAGACTATTTCTCAGCCAGTTTTGATTATTAAGTGCTCAAAAACTCTATAAAAAATGTGAGAAAGTGCCAACTTCCCGACACATCGTTTTAATACATATTATTATATTCAAATCACCTGATGAAGACAAAATTAATGACTGTAACTAGGATCATACTTACGAAGCCATCAATTGGATTGAAATCTGAGAGGGTTTCACCTGAAATGTAAACAAGAAGGCTAACTGAAGATTTAGAGCAAAAGCATTTTGAGTATCGGGTTCTGACAAGTAGATGTGCTTGCTTCCGAAATGTATCAAAACGCATTGGTAAGTAGTTGATTAGCAACAAGTTCTGCTAACCAAGAGCTCATCGATGCATTTTGATGCATTTCGGAAACAGACATCGCTACTTGTCAGAACCTGATATGCAGGATATTTCTGCTCTAGTATGCTTTCTTTGTCAGAATCTATCTGTGCTCAGTTTTTAGAGCATTGAAAAAATTCATGTGTCTAGTGTGGTTTTTCTCTACCTTAAATGTGGTCTTAAATTGCTTGTTTCATCAGGAGTTGGTTCAGTTTTTTATTTAATTCAGCCTTTTAAACTTAGTTTTCCTCGATATCACACTAAGTGAACTATCTCTGGTGTTTTAGGCATAAAATTAGTTTATGCGAACGGTTGTAGGACACACACTTTTTCCAGTGAGTAACTCACTGGTGAGTTTTGCCCTCAAATGAGCTCAACAACATCACTCGTGTGTAATTAGCAACTGAGGGAATTTTCTTGCTTGTTAAAATAACAAGTTTCTTCATTGATTTGCATAGCTGTGTAAAGTAATTAAGTAGTCATGCAAATTTAAGTGTGAAATCAGAAAGTAGAGGTTTTAAATAACATGCGAATTTGCATGAATGGGTCTTTCGCTCACTATATTGCTCCAGCTATACCGAGCACGCATTCCTGTAGATTTTAACATAACAAAAAAAAAAAAAACAAACACATTAAGGACCTTCCAGATCCTCTCTTAAAGTAGTGAATGCCCTTTTAAAATCAACTTATTCAAACAGTTGGCTTGCGATTTCTACAGTATACAGTCAAGCAACTGCTGTAATTCTCGCCAATTCCACTCACCGTTATCGCTGATTACATGATCGAATTGACCTTCAAATCATAGCTCATCCATGGAATATGTTTACTCTTGAAGTGTCGTATACAGTAAACTTTTGCAATCAATGCCATTTAATTTGAAGATCAGTTTGATCCTGTAATCAGTGCTCAAGGTGACTGTACTTGGTGAAGACTGCAGCAGTTGCTTTACTGTTTACCATAGAAATTGCATGCCCTGTATTTTAACTCACAGATTTTCAGGGCGTTTATGATTTTATGAGTTCTAGGGATCAAATTTATGGGAGCACATACTCGATATCGCTGCAGCAAAAGTGGGTGAAAGACCCCATCATATAATTTATTTTATTTTACTGGTGCATTGTGCAGAAACCAGTGGCGGCTCTTGAAACTTGGCAACAGTGGATGTTCTTCATTTAAACCTGTGTTAAACAAGTGACTCCAGGTGAGGGGCTGCGCCTCACGAAGAGTCGATTTTTTATGCGGGTTTTAATGGTAAAAAAGTGCGGTTGCCAGATTGCACCAGACCTGCAGAATCTTCTACAACCTCTGTATTCTTCTGCAATCCCAAAAAAATTTTGCCGCACGAACTCTGTTTTGCCACACTTTCAGCAAGAAGCAAAAACTTTTAATTTTTGCCACAATTTGCCGCAAAATTTCTAATTTATGCCACAATTTGCCACAAATTTTCCTATTTTGCCACACCGATCACACAATCCGAGATTGCTAGATCGGGAATATTCTGCAGGCCTGGATTGTACGAGCTGCTGCTGTAAGAAAATTCTGAGGCATTTTAACGAGAAAATTGCTTTGGTTGCTAAATTTTACACCATCATGTTGTTCAGCTTATTTAGGCGGCAAAAATCCCTGTTTTCAAAGCATGTCCTATTAACATTGAACTACCTGTTGAGTTAGCAGCTCTAGGTAAAACTTGGAATCTGACATTATTGGACACTAACTATAAGTTCTTGCATGTGAATCATGAAAGGTTCAGTGAAAGTACGATCAAACAAGACCAATCTACCCAATAAATCCAATCTAGTGAGCCAAAGGCGTGCCTCGGAGCCAGTTTTTTCCTCTCTTCGCGTATTGGGAGGCACATGTTGGAAAAATATGGAGATAAGGGGCTAATTAAAGTCACATTATTTACTCGTTTCTGCAATAATTTTATAACTCATGAGTTTAAATGAATGAAAAAAGAGAAAGACACATTTACGGAAGTGCCTCTAGGAATATTGAGTCTCTCATTTCCATACAGCTTCTCCTCTTAATTTTTCTCTCGTGCTTTCATTTTCAGAAAAAATAACAAATGAAGAAAAAACGAGCGAAGACTGGGCGGCAATCATGAACTTCTGTGATAAAATAGGTGATTCAGAGCAAAGTGCTAAAGAAAGTTTACGCGCAATTATAAAAAGGTTGAATCATGAAGATCCGCATGTGCAGCTCCTAGCCATCACGGTAACTATTACTCATTTTCATTCAAAATTTGGTTTTTAACGCTGATCACTGCATCCGTAACCTTCATGTTTCCAAGTGGGGTCTCATAATTGAAATTACACATTTTCTTCTGAGGTTTTATACTATGAAGCAGGGGTGCAAAATATTCCATAATGCTGGTGAGGATGCTCCTTATGGGAAATGGCTCCTAACAGATTTTTGATGTAATTGGCATTGTTTGATTCAGCAGGTCAAGCTGAGATAAAGTTCCCACGGCACCAACTCAATCGTATGATAAGTTTTTGAGATATTCGAGATTGAAATTCGCGTTTTATCGGTATAATGGGGCTGGTTATAGAGCATGATCGTCTGCCGAGTCCAAGAGATTTACTTGAGAATCCCAAGTTCTGGCTCAGTTCTCCCGGCTTGACCCTCCTTTTCTCGGAGCTTCTACTACGCGTTCATTTTGTTGGTGCCGAACCGCCCTAGCTCTTTTACGCTCGCAAAAAAAATTTGCCAAGGAAAGGAAGGTCAAGCTAGGCGAACTGAATAGTTTCTTTTGGGATTATCGCGTAAAACTCTCAGACTCGGCTGAGGATCATGCTCTATATTCGTCCTGAATATACGGATAAACCGTGAACTTCAATTGCAAATATCTTGAAAACTTATTAAATGATGTAGTTGGTGCCCCAGAGAACTTTTTCTCAGTTCAATCTACTGAATCCAATTATGCCATTTACACTAAAAATCTATCGGGAACCATTTCCCACAAAAAGTGAGCCGGGTCCTTTCTCGTAGTCCAGGGATCTTGCCTCATAGGATTTCCAAATTTTCTCACTCTTGAAATACTCGATGAATTTTTTTTCTTGCGCTTTTCACTTTTTAAAATTTCCTCATGGCTGAATATTCTGTGAGATCGCACAAACAGCCTTGAAATGAGCGCTGCTATTTTTGAAATGTTTTTGATATTTTCCCAATAATTTTTGACTGCCACATCTTGGAACAAATTTGCAAATTGCCCCATGTCAAGCAGTCCGCAAACTGCTAGATTGAGTATTCTTTGCACCCCAGCTGAGTAGACTGTTCTCCTTATCAGTTATTTATGTTGAGAGAATGATCAATTGGTTTTGAGTGTTATGGCAAGAATGTGCTTTTAAGAAACTGTGAGTAAGACATGGACAAATTAAATCAAATCAATGACTGGTTTCATTACTAGGTAGGGGTCATTTCACGAGAGTTGGCAGATGACAGATCACCTTGTTTACTGTATGGGTGAGTTTTTGTTTTTGCAAAGACTTTGATTACTTACTATCTTATTTTGAGCAGCTTTAGTATTAGAAGTCTTTGTGTTTTTAAGCACTAATTTTGATACGCGAGTGCACCAACGGTGCAGGAACTGCAAGCTTTCATCTGCCATCTTTCGTGAAATGACCCCTAGTAGGTACCGGTTACAGGTACCATGGGGTAGTCAAATTTGTCACTTTTTCTGTAGTTACTTTTTTGCCAGCAGAGACAAAGTGACAAAATCTAGAAAGAAATCCCATTTGGTATCCATGTTAAGTCACCATAGGGTCATGGGTTTAAAGGTTTTTTTTCTATGGACCGTAGAAGTTTTTTGTGTCATCATTGTTATTTCCATTGGTTTTTTTAATGAAAGCCAGCATTTCATTTATCGGTAGGGAAATCTGGCGAAAGCTCTATTGCCCAGACTATACATATGTCATGAGGATAGTTAAACTAATGGCTGATTTTTTTTTTCAGCTTTTGGATGCCTGCGTCAACAACTGTGGAAAAAGTTTCCGTTTGGTGGTAGCGTCAAGAGAATTCACTCAAGAGTACCGGAAATTGCTGCAGCAGAAAAATCTAGAGCTAAAAGTCAACGAAAAGCTTAAGATGGTTCTCAAAAAGTGGGCAGAAGAAGAATTCAAAAACGATGACCAACTCTCTTTAATTCCAAGTCTTTATAAGGAACTTCTCAAAGAAGGGATTTCTTTTCCAAAAGCTGAAGTGGATGTAAGTTATATTTTTTCCCTTCTTCATTCATTTTCTTATTTTCTTTCTAGTTATGTATTTAAAAAAAAAAAAAAAAAAAAAAAAAAAGTATTCCGGTTATTAGCCGCCCTAAATATCTCCAGATGTCTGATTTTGATGTTATTTGACTGATGTCTGTTTTAACCACACCTTTAGAGATCATGACCAATCACGTCTCAGCACTGAAGTTCGTTAATATGTCAGCTTGGGACACTAACATTCTCCTGCGCTTTAAGCTTGGACCAATGATCGTTACGGTACGGTATGGTGCGGTAACATTTAGCGCCATCCGAAATAAGCCACGCCCATAATCGATAAACAAAGCGCAAGAGATGTTTTTCAGATGACATTGAAAATGGACATATTTTGAAAAAACTGATGGCTCTTGCCTCTCAACCAATTGTAAATCATGACTCAAATACTTCAAATAAAATTTATTTTTCCCAGCTTTTCTGACTTGTTTTCATTTGAATTAAAATTGCTGAATGCCATTGCACAGGACTTTAACTTGGACGAAAAGTTGCCAATAATTCAAGCCGCTTCAGTTCCCATAACTAGTCGTTGAAATTACGTACCTTCTACTGTTGGGAGGCTGAGCTGTATTACTCCTCCTACTGTTTATCCTGAAAATGTATGCTCAGGTTTCTTTTTCTTTATTTCAGCGCCCTAAAGGAGCATCCAAAGAAGAAATAGAGGAATTCAATGATCTCAATAAAGGTATGGAGTATGGCTTTTTTCTTGACCATTTCTAACTTAGAGTCCCTTGATGGAAATATTATATAGGGAGTACCGACACGACGCTTTATGCATTTTGACAGGAGTCGATTTAGTCAACCGCCTGAACGAATTGAAAGGTTAAGTTCGACTGTGGACCATTGGTGGACAGGTGGATTTGCCGGCATTCCAGTCCGTTCCTATAAATTCCTCTACGAATCGACTCCTTTCGTGTGGAGCCTTCGATGTCGTTGACTCCTGCTCGACTCATTGAGAGCCTAAAACCAACGACCAATCAGCACTTGTTGAGCTCGTGTCGGTACTCCCTATACAACATTTCCATCAAGGGACTCTATTCTTACTCATCCGACTCTGTTCCTGTAACCTTAAATTTTATTTATGAAGAACTGAAGGAAGAGGGAGCTAAATATCAAGTTGTAGGTTTGTCTCAAATTTTGCTCGGCAGGGTGATCACGAACCACTTTGTCATAATCGTATCGAGTCTGCAATAAAATTGAGCCAAGAGCTAATGGAGAGCTTCACACCCATCGGCATAAACTCGCAGCAACAAAAACTTGTCTTCATATCAAGGAGCCTCATAAGATCAAAATGGTTTGGATCGTTGACTTGATCTCATTTGACAATTTAAGTTCAACGGTTCATTGTATCGACTGACGTCCGGGGACCTCTGGGTTTTTGTTTCTAAAGTAAGAAAGGAACTAGGAAGCCGGAAACAATTCCCCAAGCTTGATGGTCAAAGCATTATCTTTTTACTGCTTTGCTGTGTTTTCACAGTCAGTAAAAAAGTTTATGAACGGTAAAATGAAAAATAAACTTTTTCCGGCATATCTGGCCGGATACAGATAGTTGGCAAAAAAGCATCGGGTGTGATAATCCAGGCCAGCTCTATTATTATCATCAAGTCATTTAGAAATGGTTTATATTCTAGAGGAAAATAAATGTTTTAGTCTTGACGGATTGAATTTGTCACTCTCGATTACTAACTATTCATTTCTTCTTTTCAGCCATTGAATTAAGTTTATTAGACAGCACTAGTCCGCAGAAATCCACTGCTTCAAATAGTAACTCTTTGTATCCGTCAACAAAGTTACAACCGACAACAACACAAGAGTACCGTAAAGTAAGAGCTCTCTATGACTTTGAAGCTGCTGAGGACAATGAATTAACTTTTAAGGCTGGTGAAATTAGTAAGTTTCCTTTTCAATAATATAACTGTGTACTGTATGGCTCAAATTTAAAAGACAGAAATAAAAATTGAAACGTAGATACAAAAATTGCTTGGCCATGCAAAGTTCTTAGTTCTTATTACTAATTCTTGTATTCTGTTTCAGTCAATTTACATGCGGAGGCACTTTACAAGCAGCTTGTAAAATGCCCGGATGAGTAAATTGCCTGCGACATTCCTATTGGAAACAAGTTTCATTATCAGAATAAAAACAATAAGATACATTCAAAGAATCATCAAACCAAAGAATTAAATCACCATGCATTTTTACATGAACAAAGTAAAACTCAAAAAAAGAAGCAATAAAGATGAAAAAGCAAAATAAATTACAAAAACCAAAGCAAAGTAAATTACAACCGTGGTAGCCACCAAGCCAATCCAAAAACCGACGCATTTGAATATCAACAGAGGAGCATTACTCTTGTTCCTTCAAATTTTACTGTGCAGCAAGTACCTGAAAAAAGGTACTATAACTTTCGAAAGGAAGTACCCTGGTTGAAATCCTTATTGTTGAAATTTTCCGTTGTTTTCGATAGACTTCAATTTTACATGATGTACTCAAAAGAAGCACACTGCTTAGTCCTTGAACTCTTGAAAATCTCAGAATTTTTCAAAGCTTACCTATATCTGAAAAAGTAAAAATTTCGACCAGGGTACTTTCTTTTGTTGGTCATAGTACCTTTACACACCATCTATAACTGAGACATTGGGTGCAGTAATGACGTTCCTCAAATGTATTTCAAATGAGTAAAGTGTTACGTTATTACATGTACGTTGCACCCATTGCCTCAATTTTAAATCACTTCAAATCCTTAAATCTCAAAATAGTTGTGTTTCTTTAGTTGATGCTTTCAGAAATTTTAAGGTACATATGTATTCGATAATTCATTTCACGGACCCCATGAAAGGTTATGAAAGCTAATGTTAATAGTAGTAGATGACCGTAGAGCCCCTATACAATATGAGGGTTTCGCCTCTTCATGTTCGTCTTCTTTAATTTGAAGAAGAGGAAGCGGATCATGGAGTCAAGAGAAAAAATGAAAATGTTGATGGTGCTATTTCAAATAGAGTAGATTCAGATTCAAAACAATAACGGCTGTAAGTGATAATGTCTCCCATAGTTGCGTTCAAGCAGAAGGAGAATCAACAATAATTACTGCAGTCACGCAACTTTAAACGTGTAAAATGAATGTGCGTGAAAATTAAACAAAACTTTCCGCCATTTGTAATTTGCCTCTTATGGTTTCCGTGAGAGCCTACTTCTGAGAGCAAATCAGAAATGGATTCAAACACAGCACAACTCTCATGACAAAGTGCAACTCTCATGACACAGAGCAACTATCATAGTTTATGGGGACTCGAGTTGCCCTCATTTTATTTCAAAGTCAACTTCGTTGAGTGATTCCTCGCATCCTAGTTGCCTTTAATGTATGTATTACTTTCTGTCGTAGTTTTTGTAATGGATGACTCTGATCAAAACTGGTGGAAAGGGTACAATCAGAACGGTGAGGGGCTTTTCCCCGCAAATTTTGTCTCTTCGGATCTAAAGACGGAACCGGAACCAAGTAAGCTATTAATTGCAATTATCAAGGCTGAGACTTGAATTATAACTTATTGCTAAAATGTTTGTTGTGAATTATATAATGTCAAGCGCAGTAGGTAAATAAAGGAAGTAGGCGCAGACTATTAAATGAGCAAGGAACGTTGAATGTTGTCAATCAAACAAACCAAGAAGACTCGGTTACTCCAACAAGTAAAATGGAAAAGGTAACCAGATCCATTCTAAGACTGCCGTGTTTTTGCAAATTATTCTTGACAGCTAATTTTCTTATTCTTAAAATCATTATTTGCCTGATGAAAGAGAAGTAAGTGAGGGAAATATAGAAAATTTCATGTAGTGAGAGGGATTTGTGGTGCATGAATGACATGTTGAATTTTGATGGTCTGACATCATGCAAAATCAATATACAGTTAAACTTTGATTTAACGTTGATTTTCGTTGATCCCGTCCAATTCCCCATAAGACTAATGTAAAAAAATTCTAATTTAACGCTGTTAGGTTGGCAAAAAACCTTGAAATAACGTTGAATTTTTAATCAACCAAGAGAGATTTTAACATTTTCTTGTCGTGTAGAGATCAATTTCCAATCAACAAATTTTCAGAAAGAAATGACGCGATGCTACTTTTTGCACGACTGATACACTTGCAGTGCACAGCATCGGCGTCCAAGTTGGCACCCTCGGTCATCACTTTGCAGACTGTGCTAATTACGTGCTGGTTGCGTGCGGAAACCGATTGTCTGGCGGCACTAGCGCCGCGCTGCGGCCGGTGATTGCAATTTTTCGAGAGCGTCTTCGGCAGATAATGGCAGAGTCAGCATATTCCGACCGATTGCCGCTACTGAGGTAAAAAGCCTCTAAAAAGCTGCGTAAGTATACGGGGGAGGGGGAATATTGCATAATGCGGTTTAAAACAATCGGAACCGAATTCCCGTGCCGCTAAGTGCATTTTTTCATGTTTTTCGATATAACGTTCACATCGATATAATGTTGACAACTATTGGTCCCCTGAAAAATGTTAAATCAAAGTTTTACTGTATGAGACTGGCTGCGAGTTGTTGCAATTCCATTAATATCTTTGTTTGTGTATTCTTTCAGAACCTGAATCCTCTAAAGCCAAAGTAACGTTCGATGAAAATGTCAAGGTTGTCAAATTGCCAGCTGCTATTGAAATCAATGAAACTAAAATTGATAGGTATGGTATTCCATATTTGATGGAAGATAAAGGAAGCCTTTAAATGAAGTTTATTTTAGCTATTCCAGAAAATTACTTCAGTATTTGGCTTGAAGATTTTCCATTATTTCAATGTTTAACCAAAATATGAAAAGTAGGTCGAGGTTGTTTCACGAAAGTTGGCAGATGACAAATCAGCTCTACACTGGATGAGTTTGTGTTTCTCCGCTTTGACTTCAATGCTCAGAGATGCAAATGAACTAACGATGCAGGAATGCGATGCCATCTGCCATCTCTCGTGAAATGACCTCTAATTCATTGATCTCAGATAATCCAGACTTTAGGATGGAATAATAGGTGGAATCTCTGATAATCCACACACAAACTCAGTAAATTCATTTAGGAAAATTCAAAGATGGTGGTCAAATAAGTGGGTCATAATGGGGGAGTCCTGTCTAATTGCAGCTTTCTCTGTGACGAATTACTTTTCACAGCATAGAAAGTTGCAATTAGATGGGACTTCTCCATTGTCACTGACTCATTCGACCGCCATCTTGCAATTTTGTTAAAATCATGGATTGAGTTTGTAATGGGATTCTGGACCTTTCTGACGCTCTCAACATTATTTTCCAAGTCCTTTTACTTAGGAGTCGACTGCCCTTAACGCCAGGCTCGGATTTACCCTTGGCGGCGCTCTAGGCCCGAAATCATTATCGGCGCCCCTTCTTCTTCGTGCTGCCTCCCCCCCTCTCCCCCAGAAAATTTTGAGAATGTAAAGTCCTTGGGAAGCATTTTAAAACCATTTCAATGTCAAATCCAAGACTTATTTTGGAGGAAAATAAAGTCATTTTTGTGAAAAGGAACCCGCAAAAGTACTAGAATCAAGTTACTTAAAGGATCATGTTTTTAGTTTTTAACTTCCTTTCCAGCCTGAAGCCTGATCAAGAAGAGGAAACTTATATGTAGTTCCAAACCAAAACTCAAAAGTACAAAAGGGTCAGAAATCTCGGGGGGTCCGGGGGCTCTCCTCCAGAAAATTGTGTAATTTTAGAATCCATAGGATGCATTTCGAGGCTATTTTGATGTTGAAGGCAAGGCTTATTTTGAAGCATAAAAGCGCTAAGACTGAACTCACGTGCCGCAGCAAATCCTGAAAGTTTCAAAGTTTTTGCCGTCGGGCGACTCAGTATGCGCTCCTTGGACCGTGGCGCCTCTTGACCCGGGCCTAGTTGGCCTTATGGGAAATCCAGGCCTGCTTAACCCTTAACTGCGCCGTGGCACCCCTGAGGCACATAATATATTTCCTCCATTTTGAACTCTTAAAGGTAAAATATCATTTTTTTCCATGTCGTCATCCCTCTGGCACATATGGAGGAAAAGTTTCAATTTTTCACCGAAGTCTGAAAAAGCAAGCCCCCTTGTTGGGCGCCATCTGAGCATTAGAAAACATATTTAATCGTTTGACCTTGATTTTCTCCCTATACTGGCCCATGTTAAATTTAGTACTTTGCAGATCTCTTGGGCGCAAGAATTAATGCTAGGAATTATTTCACTATTTTTCCCTTTCATTTTGAGTCAAAATCAATTGAAAAATCATGTTTTCGAACGAAAAAAAAAAATCGCGCAGTAAAGGGTTAACGCTGTAGCAAAAGTATGCAACAGATCCATCGCTGGCATTGAAAGGTAATTTGCTTGTGTTAAATTACCTCTATCTCTTACTTAAGCTTAATGCTGTCCAAATCTTGTTATCAATTGACAATTACCATGAGAGAAAATATGCAAAAATAAGCCTTTGAAGGAGCTGCTCTATGTTAAATCTCATTTTGAATCTGTTCATTTGTTTAAGACTTACTGATTCATGTTTCCATATTTTATTTGCAGATTGCTACACCTTTTGCATGAAGCAGATCCTTGCGATGATAAGTCTGACACAGATGAAATGCTCAATTTAGAAGGTAGGCTGTCTGAAGTAACTGAATGTGTGCTGTGATATTAGACTGTTTCAGTAAAACAATAAACCATATTGATTGGCGTCCGAGAACCTCTGGGCCCAAATTTACTCTGGGCCAATGTAATTTTCCCACAAGTGCATTTTTGAATGGGAATCTGGGCTGTTAAACCAAGAAATTATTAGGCATATTTCGCGTTGTTGAATCCTCACAAATGCCAAGTTATGCCTTGTTCCTGAGGAGTGATCATGGAGGATCGGATTGTTTCGGTATCGTTATCGTTTACATATAACCTTATGGGTGGCTCAACTGATCGAATCGTTTTGAGCCCCTCGTAACGTTTGAAACGGACGAAAGGAAGCGACGAGTTGGAGGCTGTCGTAATCTTGATCGTTTGAACTAGGAAAAGGTGAGGAGGGGATCGCCTGCGCCATCGAATTGCGCAGAAGCAAGCCCATTTGATTTCATGCAAATGATAACGATAACGATAACGATATCGAAACGATCCGATCCTCCGTGATCACCCCCCTGACAAAAACTACCAATAACAACAAGAATGCCACAGAGACAAATAGAGATGGTGCACTTCGCTAATATACATTGGGAAGATTTGAGGCACGCTCGCTGATTTAACAAAGCAACTGTCAACTCCCTTCTGATTTTGCTTGGTGTTGAATGGTGACATTCGTTTGACACTGGGGGGGGGGATAGGCTGGGGAGTGAAGAGTAGGGTGCTCACCACCATGTGATTTCAAATCAAAATAATGCTTGAAGAGGAAAATGTGTCGGCGGTGATAAATGATGAAATGAAGAAAAAGCCAGTTATTATCGAAGTCAAAAAACCTGACAACGTAAAATCGCTGGCCGATTTGGGATGACACTTTCTGATAGGCAAGCAGGAGAGAGTCTCGTCACTTACAGATTCTATTCGTTATGCTGATGTGAAGAAGAATCTTTGTCAATGGAAGAAGTTTTTGGTTTTTTTCTTGTTTTTTTTGCATTTTTTCCATTATTCTTTGACTCATAAATTGAGGAGTTCTCTGGAAAAACTACGTATTAGCTCGTCCTTAAAAATGCATTTTTCAAAGCAATATTGAATGTGTCTCTGATAAGTCGAACAAACTGTTCCTCTTTATTTATCACAATTAGAGCTTAGTTTTTTCGCTAGTGATACTAACCACCAGTTTAACTCATCAGAAACAAAAGAAATATCGCTTTTTATTGTGAATTTTTGAGGACGAGCGTACCGTTTGTTTTATATTTGGTTATTTATGAAAAGTCCTCAATTTACCATTTACCTTAGTAACTAACTTTTTAATTATTGATTTGCAGAAGAGGTAAATGCAATGGGTCCGCTCATAGATGCTGAGCTAGAAAAAGTCGATAGGAAACACGCTCAACTGACGCAGCTCAGTACAGAACTAGTAGAAGCTCTTAATCTGTATCACATGCTAATGAGAGATTCTATGTTCCCGTCAAAACCGGTCGAAGGCCACATGCCTTCGTCGTTTTTCAACGGAGTGATGCCTCAGATGCCACCGGGCTCTCAGTTCATGTCTCTTCAGCATCCTTCTCACCCTCACCCTCACCCTCATCAGCATCCTCATCCTCAGCACCCTCATCCTCATCCGCAGCAGTCGCATCCCCTCCCTCACCCTCACCCTCACCCGCATCAGCAACCCCATATGCATCAACATCCTGGGCCGCATCCACCACCCCCTCAGCAGCTACCGCAACAGCATCCTCACCCTCATACGCATTCACTCCCTCATCAGCATCCCCAGACGCATCCACACCCGCATCAGCATCCTCCCTTCCCTCCGATTCCGAATCCACCCTCTCAAGGACCGCAGTCTTTACCTCCGCAGCATTATAATACTTCATTTCCCCCACAAAGGTATTAAAATTATTATTATTTCCATAACAATTAACATTTTACAAGTAGTCTAATATCATTATTATATTAAGTAGAAATAGGGCTACAAAACGGGGCTCTTGCAAACTTTTGCTGTAGGGGATTGAAGAGTTGATTCTTGCATAAAAACCTGTAAAAATGACAATGAGTACGCTAAAAAATCACGAAAATTCACTCTTAGAATCAAGCTTAATGGCGGAGAGACGCAGGTATCATGGGAGATACCTATCTAAATTGAGACATATCTCTGTGTTTCCGAAGAGAAAGAGATATAATAGACAGGAATCTCCCATGATACCTGCGTCGAACCGCCATTACCATCTTGCCGTTATAGCAGTTATGTGAGTTTATTACTGAATTTTAGACTTTCTTTGTGTGATTTTCGTGATTTTTGCTGGTCTTTACATGAGATTGGACTATTTATTTGCTTATAGCAAAAGTTTGCAAGAGCCCCATTGAATAGTTTATGTTTCAGTAAAATCTAGGGCTATGCAAACCTTTGGAGGTTTAAACCGGTTTGTGTTCGGTTCGAATCTGATACATAAGTTCAAACTTTTTATAATCTTTTTTTTTTTTTTTTAAATATGAATTTTGGTTCTGAACACCACTTTCAGTTGTAAAAATCATTAGGTTTTACTGTATCTTGGCATAAATGTTTGAATGGGTACCTTGTGCCCACCAACATTTCAAACCTATCCCTTTAAAACTTCCGAAATCAAGACAAATTTTGGATTTATCAGTAATTCCTGTCTTTTCACAAAAGCCGGTAAATAAATAGGGTATTAGATGAACTCTTCAAATTTTAATAAAATTTGGCGTACAGGCTGACCTAATGGCTACAAAATTTGAACTAAAACAAAAAAACAAAAACAAAAACAAAAACAAAAAAAAAAAAATAAAAAAAAAAACAAAAAAACAAATCAGTGCTTAGAAGGAAGTATCTAAGTTTTGATCGTTTGATAGTTTTGAAGTTTTTAATAAGAGATAATTTTCACCTAACTATGAGTAAAACTTTCTCCCTGTTCTCGATTCGAGTTCAAGAACCTTTTCATAACCATTTATAGACCAAATTTCTCTTGAGCTAAATGCACCCCCATGACCAGGTTTATTTTTGGAAATCATGAAGTTTTAACTACTTTTAGTTTTTATTTTAAGCTTCATATGGGTCCAAATGCTTTCAAATTTTCAACATGTTATTCTCAGGAGTACTTGCATACAACACTGCTGACTGCATCCATTTTAAGGGGTTCCTTACTCTGAAAAGTTTTAAAAACTGTAATAAATTAAATTTTTTGGAAAGATTTTTTTGTGAGAACTATGGGTCACTGGGTTTCTAGTTTGTAGCAGTTTGATCAACTTGATTGTCTTTTTCAAATTTTCAGTATGCCAAATTACGTTGGTGGATACCAGCCTCCACATATGAACTACGGACATTCGCAGCATTTACCACCACAGCAACCGATGTCACCAAACTCATCGATGCCACCACAAATGTCACCATCCGTCTCCGCTCCTTATCCGACTCAAATCAATCAACCTGTCTCTAAATTAAAGTCCGATTTCAATCAGCAATAGGAAGTCAACGCTAGTTTATTTTTATTTTTTTTTATTTTGATGCAACTTTCTTCGTTAATTTATTTATGTTGTTAATCAATTTCTGAGTTGAAGCTTCCGTATTTTATTTGTTTTAATCAAATGATTTATTTTATCTTTATTTGAAATTATATTCAGTTTTTAAATGCTGTCTAATTTTTTTTTTTAATGTTTTCAAATTAATGTTCGTTCGAGCCAGAACTGTCGAGGTTTGAGTAATTTATTTTGCAAAGGGCTTAACATTTTAGTCGTTACATTCCTTTTTTTTTTCTTTCTATCTTTCTCTATTTCTTTTTCTTTTTTAGATAAGCCTAGAATTTCACTCTTGTGTTGATGGGTGTAACAACAAGGTTGGATTTTTGCGCCAAAAAATGGTCAAAATTGAATTATTTGTAAACTGAACATTGTTTTACGATCTTTTCAAATTCAAAATCCCAACTCCATACTCTCACATGAATTACCTATCTTGGTCTTTTTTTCCTGTAAGAAGCCGTATTTTATGTAATATTTTCGAATCTTTCACTACTAGTTAGGACCCATGGAAAGGAGCCCAGTGATCATTTCCTTGTGTCTAACTTTGTTTGACCAAAACTGTGTTCATAGAAGGAAAACAAGTTCTAATCTGCTGGTAAAATTATATCTCTAAGTATCACCTAAAATAGAACTTTTCTGGAAGAAACACCACCAAGTCTTTGTTGAGAGTAACGAAACCAGTTTTTCAGTTTGATAAATCCCTGAAACATTTTCAGTCTTTAGAGATTATTTATTCAATGGTAAGAACAGAGCTAATTAAACTAGAGTCAGCTTAGCCAGTGGCTTTGCATGAAATTGGGCAATGTTGTATTTTGCCTATTTAAAACCTTGTAAAAGGTTGAATGCGAAGGTTTTTACGGAACATCCAATACTTCGATCTTTTTCATGGGTTTGAATGGACAAACCATATCATTTCCAGATTGCACACACGCCACTGACCTCTGCTTATTTTCAATTTTGATTATTTTTAAGGCCAAAAATTGGCTTTATTAAGGACATTTTATTTAATCACCTGGTTGCAAAGAAAGTCACGTGGCTATTTTGCCAAGGTTATCGTTGGAAACCAATTAAAACCCAGAAGGTCCTAAATTCAAGTGTCCCCTATGGTTCCTTTATTCTCAAGTCATATCTCATAAGACCAACCGTCAAAGTATATTAACAAAACCTGTAAGCCTTTGGTCTCTGACCACTTATTGTACGGTTCCGCATCATACTGTATGGTGTTCAGCTCTGTTTTCTATTTTTGGAAATAAAATTTTGGTAACCAATGGTTTTTGTAACCAGGTTTCAGTTTTTTTCAATCAGGTCATTAATAAAATTTCCTTATCGTGTCAGTGCTTTTCTGAACACTATAGATGATGAGATGGTTTTTGTTTGAATTTGAGTTTTATAAAAATTTTAGTGTACATTTGAAAGGAAAAGTATTTTGATGTGAATATAATTGTGAACTCTTGATTAATTAATTGTAAATGAACTTTCTTTGTTGAAAACCTTGGTTCTCTACAAGTGAAGCCTGCCAACTGTTCAAAACTGATGAAACAGCACAACTAAGAGTATTGCTAGGACGAGGGCACATTAATCATTAGTCTTGCGCTTTCTAAGAAATCTTCATCTTATGACTGTTGTCAATCTGTAAGGAAAGCTTACCCTTTGCTGTACGGGCCCTTTTAGGTTTAATGCTTTCAATAATAGTTGTGGGTGGATCATAATAACTTAAATTTGTGTCAAGGGACTCCACTTCTGTTGGTTTCTGTGTACAGAGGTCACAAACTTCCTTTCCGCTCATCGGATATTGTAAACAGTCAAGTTTCAGCTCAACAGCTAGGTGACTCTTTTCAATTGCAAAGTCATGATTAGACCTTAATCGTTTCGTAATTGTTTTGGTACAGTCTCTTCTTGTTTTAGTATTACAAATCAACTTGTAGCAAAATGAAATAACATGGTAATGAGAAGATTATGATTTTGCAACTGAAAAGCATCACCAAGTAGTAGACTTGGGCACAACTAGGTCGAAACTAAGTTGATGAAAAACAACTAAATCGTCAAATAAGTGCGGTAAGCAACTAAATTAGTAATTAGTTGTTAGTTTTTCAGATCAGCTAATCTGATTCGGCAACAATTGTTGACTACCTTAGCAACTAACGGCTAATTTAGTTCTTTTCAGAACTAATCCGCTAGTTGTTTCTTGACGATTTCGTTGTTTCTCTACAACTTAGTTGTTTCTCGACAATTTAGTTGTTTCCAATTACATTTTATTGTTACAATTTAGTTTTGACTTAGTTTTGCCTAAGTCTAGCCTGCAGTTAAGTCTAGTTTCTGATTTGATTAATTTCATGTCAAGGGGTAAAATTAGCTCAAAATTCTGGTGGGGTGTTAAAAGCGGTCCCAAAGTTTGTGTTTTTTATCTTGTAATTCAAAATTAATGAACTTTGACTCTCCTGTTTTTTTTCCCCAACAAAAATAAATGTATTAAGAGATCCAATGATGTTGTTTGTAAGCTGGAGACTTCTTCATGCAAGAGATTCATGACAATGCCCTGAAGCGTTCTCCCAATGTTCCTATCTATAGATTGTCGGTCTTTCCAGTGGGTCTAAATGAAAGTACTATGAAAAGCAACTGATCTAAAAACTGCAAGTCTGTACAGTTTAAATATGAAAGATTTATATCTGTGGATTTTCGAGATTTTCGAGATTTTCGAGATTGTTTGAGCTGATGTCAGTATCTAGAGCATGCCAAAAATCCTCGTCTAAATAGCGACTGTTTTTACATTGCTGGCGGCTGGCCCAAGTGAAAAACTCATTTTGTCTCTAACTCATAGGGGTACAAACAAAATTTAAAAATTAAATAACAATGGTTTGTCAGAAGAGGGAAGTTTTATGATTTTAATTCTAGTCAGGCTTTACTTATTAACTCTTTTCTCCCTTTCCTGTTTTTGTCTGGTACAGTCTAATCTAAAAATATAATAAATATTTGAGTGATTCAAAACTTTGCAGAGGTCAACCATGTTACAAAATTTTCCTATGTGTCATTTTTCTGCTTTTCACCAACCAAAAATGACTGGAACAGTCTTGAAAACTCTTCAACCGAAGTGGCTTATTGAACAAGTTGTCTCTAAGTATTAAAATGAGTCTGTTGCAAACTTTTCCGAAGCTACAAGGAGCGTCTATTCTAGTGTAAAATCACATGAAAAATTCAAAGTTTCAAAATTGGCTCACAAACTCATTCAAAGCTTTTGAACAAAATTCCAAGATGACGGTCAAATGAGGGGTCACAAATGGCCCATCTAATTGTGGCTTTCTCTTTGATGAATCGCTTTCCTTAGCATGGAAAGTTGTGATTAGATGGGACTCCCCTACTGTGACCCGCTCATCTGACCGACATCTTGAAATTTTATTTGAACGCATTTATTGAGTTTGAGAGTTAACTTTGGAACTATCTGATGCTGTCTTCGTTATTTACATCACTGTAGATTCTCTCAATAGCTATAGCAAAAGTTTGCTACCGACCCATTTCTGTGGTCCAACATTTTTTTAAGATGTTTGAATGTGAGCTGAAAAATATTGAAAATGGATTGAACTCGGCACAAGTGAAATGTTGCTTCCGATATTTTGCCCAACACAACAATCATATCTTTCAAACTGTTCCCATTGTAATTAATCCCTCAAGTTGTTTAGGTGCATTGTTTATTCTTTTAATCATTGTGTAAAAACTGTCAGCTGATTGATCTGTCGTGTAAAGATTTTTCACACATTGCTGATATTAAGTTTTGCTTATATTTCATAAATTTACATCAATATCTTATTTTAGAGCTCATGTATTCTGAAAATTGGGTTCCGACAAGTAACAGTACCTGCATCTGAATTCTGAATTCCATCAACATGCATTGGTAAGTGATTCCTGAACGCAGAGGTTTGACTCGTTGCAAACTAACTGCTCACCGATGCGTTTTCGTTCATTTTGAAAGCATGCATTACTACTTGTCAGAACCAAATACTCAAAATACACGAGCTACTATTAAACATTAAATATCTCGGTTTATGAGGAAACCTTCACAGCAAATTTTTTAAATTATATAGTTTATCTCTTTTTGAGAAATTGCCTGTACTTGTCATTAAATGAACAGCTTTGACAGACACAGTTTCACTTTATGTCACTCAAACCTCAATAACTTTCTTTCTCTTTCCATAAGTATCACAAATGGATCTAATAAAAGGCTCACAGTATGTTTGGTGAGCGTTTACCTAGAAATCCACATTATTATGTAATTGGGGTTTTTTTAGTTTGGACCTCATCTGATGTATTATGTGCCTATTTCAGATACCAGTTTAATTCTACATATTTCATGATATCTCTTTTTCTTACGAAATAATCATCTTTTCGCATTTTTTGTAATTTTGTGAATGCCTTAATAGTTTTTAACGAGATAGCTGTCTCAGTTTACTAGACAATTTTGAATTACTTAAAACTATAATTTATAGTGTAATACTTTATATTAAATGACTCCTCAAAGTGATTAGTGTTCATTTATTATTTCTACTGTTCTGTCTTTTTTGGATCCTCATCTATTCATACAATTTTTTTTTATTTAACATAAGTCCAGGGAAGAAATGGTTAAAAAATAATTCTTAAAAAAATTGATAATTTGAAAACAGGCACACATTCTAGTGTCTAGTGGGGATATGGAGATACCTATTGTCATAGTATGCAACACGTAATGCACCTAATTCACATGTTGAATGGCACCCGTTTTGTTGGGTATTGCATATGGCATACCCTGGCTGGCGGGTTCATAGTTTACTTTTTTCTCAAACTAATCATTACGACTGTTTATGAGTGGCGCTACTGGTTTAGAATTGCAAGACTTGACTGTTGCTAAGGTAACCATAGCTAAAATGCCCGTTTTTAACGGCTACCATGAGCACCCTTTCTAAAGCTGTGGCTATGGGAAAATTTAACAATGCTTATCATAGCGTCGATCAAGTCTTACAATGCTCATTGCTCGACCAATATCGTCACTGATAGACAGTCTTATTTATTGGTTTGATGCAAAAAAGAATGATCGGCCCTCAGAAAGTTTTGGAAGTTCTCACCTTTCTATAGTCACCTAAAGTAGTACTTCATAAAAATGTGTTTCTTTCTCTCGACTCGTATTTACATTGCAGATTTGCTTAACTTTTTGTTTGGTTTTTCTCATTATTCTTAGTTTCTTTCTTCTTCTTTTTCATCTCATGGGTGAAAGGGTAATGCAGATGTCTGAACTACTGATTTAGCGCAAAATAAAATGCTTAATCTACAGGTAGGTATCTTTATTCCCTCTAGGGTGGAGGAAAAAAAGGGATTTTTCAAAACTGGTAAAACAAAATTGCCGTTCACCTTCACAATAACCCTTGAAAAATTAAAGTGTAGGTATTGATTGATATATTCTGAACTGAGCTGACGAATGGTATCCTATGGTGCTAATCGGTTCAAAGCTGGTCCTCCAGTTTTTCTCTCCGCTTATCTGAAGCCCAATCAAGTGGATTTCAGAGGTTTTTCGTCTCCACAATTTTTTTCTCTGATTTCTTTAAGAATGCTAGAGCTCTTCATTTATCTGGAGTCAAAAGTTTGCACCAGCCTATCATAATAGAGATTGTCAAAAATCGAAGGGTTGAGGAGTTTCTCTTCTCTATCTCTCTCTCCCTCTCCCTCTCCCTCTTTCTTTCTCTTCTTCTTCCCCGCGTCTTTTTTTTTATTCGAGGTACACATATTCTGACAAGGAGAGAGCTTAGCGAGAGCCACGCCACGCCGAGCGTGATTCATGGGGAGAAAGTAATAAGTATATCAGACGAAAGGAGACTGATTAAATATGATTAATACAAAAGGTGGGTTACAGCAGCAGCGTAGCGCAGAGCCAGTGTATGGCGGGTTGTGGGAACGGTAACTACACGGCGCTCCGCTCGGCGCGCGGCTCAATTATCGCCGACTCACGAATGCGATTCATCAACCTGCCTCTGACTCGACTGCCCCGCGAACGTAAACTCGCCCGAATCCCTCGGGCGAAGGTCACGCCAACTTCCGTCCTTATAGCCCTATCAGTCACTCTAAAACCCTTCCGACGCGACGTAACCCCGGCTTGGTGGTGCAAAGCAGCGGTGGCGGGAGGGGGGGGGCTGACTATGCAGCAGTATAAGGAAAACAGGGAGAAAGCCAAAGGACATGATATCCTCAAACCGTTTTCGGGGGTTGCTTTAAATCAAGATATTTCCTCGCCGCTTAATCCGAGCAGTATCGCTGTCATAAACCGTGCTTAAAGATCAGGATTTTCTCGGTCTGAGACAATACCACCCCCTCCACCCTGTCCCTCGTGAAACCTCTCGGCTCTTTCTTTCTTTCCATTTAATTTTCGTGGGAGCCTGCGAAGATTTCGGACGCCTTATTTCCTATCCTGGATCTTTGAGTCGCAATCTCTCCCGCGTAATTCATGGTTTGTTATCTTGATGTCAAGTCGGTTGGAGAGAAGTAGGTATATACGACGTAGGTCGACGTGAGGCAGATCCATGACTTTTACTTATTCCCTCTCCGGTTTGCACTCATGCGTTGGAAAAGGACAGAGATAGGAGGCAAAAAGTCACTTGATACTCCCTCCGGCTCTCCCTCATTTTTTTTTTTTCTTCAAACGGGTGAAGAGAGAGGAAGATAAATTATTGGATTCGCATGGGACGTGAATGAATGAGTTTAATTTATCTGCCCCAGAGATGGCACGATTGCAAAGTCGCATGAGTTGAGGTGCAGTGCAGATACACGCATAAAAAATAAACGAAAGGTAAAATAGAGAAATAGCGATTTTTCAAATGCTGCGATTAGTCCGTTTTATTGACTTTCAAACCGCGAATGGGGCTATTGCACACTTTTTCTATAAGCAATTTACTAGTCGATTATGGCGTAAAAACCTCAAAAACTAACGATGGAGGCACTAAAAACTTCCAAAATCCACTCCTAAACTCAATAAACGCAGTTATTTGCGCGAGCATAATGGTGGCCGAAGGCACTAACAATGGGAGATTCCCATCTAACAATTCTGAAACTCCATCAAGAGGTGACCAATAAGAGACTACTTTCATTTGACACCGGTGTCACTAGGTGTTGCAGTACCATTCATCGGATGTGGATCATCACTCTGATGACTAATTACTCTGTGAATCATCCTTGTCAGCATAGAAAGAGTGACGAAATTAAGATAGGAATCTCCCATTGTTAGTGCCTTCGGCCACCATTACGCTCGCGCAAATAAGAGCGTTTATTGAGTTTAGGAGTGGATTTTGGAAGTTTTAAGTACCGCCATCGTTATTTTTTGAGGTTTTTACGCCATAATCGACTATTAAATCGCTTATAGAAAAAGTGTGCAATAGCCCCATTAGAAGTAAACACTGCGGACTGGTCCGATGGCGGACCCAGAAAATATTCTGGGGGGGAGGGGGGGGCTCTAACATTTATATTTTAAAGCATTTTTAAAGCAGGAGGCGATTTTGGGATATTTTATGTTAAAAAAGGCGACATTTGAGTCTGTTATTGGTGGGGGGGGGGGGTCCCCGTGACGAGTTTCGTACCCGGAATAAGCCTCTGGACTGGTCAATCAGCTGTTTTTTTCCAGAATTTCCTAAATCTCGCTCGTTTGAGCGTCTGAATGTAGACCGTGGCCTTGGCCCGCGGCGGAGCGTGTAAACGAGTATACCAGGTTGAATTTTGTCCATTTAAATGCATGCAAATGATCGACGTCTTGGGCGCAGAGTGATAGCCCTCGAATTCAACCTCAAGCTCATACTTTTGAATGATAAAATGCTACGTTACCATTGATAATTATCAGTTGCGAGGCGTGAATTTTGGCAACGATGTACTTTTTCCATTTAAACTTCCTGAAAGAATCGAATGCTTCGGTCATCGACGATGACTAGATGTCTTGACTTTTCTAATTGGTTTGAAGGAGCAAAAGGAAATGTTGCCAAATTGCACGCTTCGCCACTGATAATTATACCATTAATGGCAATAAAAGTAGTATAATTACTCACGGAGATGATGGCACATGTAATTTTTTATTATATTCGTGAATCTCCTTATATAGGAACACTTTTATTAGGGAACCAAGAGTCACCCGTTCCACCTTGCTTCATCGTGTTTCATAGATAAGACAATTAGACTGGAGTTTCTTTTCTGGGTCCGTCTTGTCACGGAAATGAGTCACGCCGCATTAGCGAAAGTTTGTCGTAGACCCATTTGATGAGGATCTGAAGAGAGTTTTAGAATTTTATTCTTATTTTCATTTGCTCATAGAGCTAGATCCAATGGGAGTTAAGATTTTCCACCACCTCGATTACCACGATTCTTTTGCCCTTGTACCGCGCAAACCTAGCTCCAACAGTGGAATGTTCTATTCACGCCGATTACACTGCTATTTACCTACATTGGGAACGTAAAGAATAGGATGTATAGTGTGGAAACAACGGCATTACTACTCTGCCGAGAGACACAATTTGAATGCCACATACCATTTATTTTTATTGATGTACCTAATAAGAATCTTGAGCCGGGCTCTTCATGCTTATCTCAGGGGAGAGATGATGTCGAAGAAGAAAAGAAAGAGCAGGAATGGGTAAAGGGTTGGAGGTGGGGGGGAGTGCAGAGAAGGCGCATCCTGAATCTTGCACTCCTGCACTCCCTGAACTCTTGCAGCGGCAATATATGTAATGCGAAAATGTTCCGCTATGCAGATTACGCAAAATGGCATTTTGAGAGGAGCGCGTGGATACATAGCAAAAGTCCCTAGTATTGTTGCCGTGAAAATAACGTTTTACAGATGTAAAGAGAGCTCTCCGAAAACTATAGCCAAGAGCGGTTTCGCACAGTGGTATATACCTACAAAAATGTAAACTCACTCGCATCATCATTATGGCGTAGCTCAACATTAAGTATACCTACGTATAGGAAGACTACACCATGTTATCAGTCCTATACCAAATTGAAAATACTACACATTATAGGCTTAATTAATTTTTTATTATTTTATTTTTATTTTTTTGGAACACAACTTAACTTAGTAGAATACAATAACGAACGGCAACGTACCACCCCCGTTATTTTACTGCGGTTGGTCAAACAAGATAAAGTCGAGATTGAGACTAAACTTTATTGAGAATAGACACTATAGACTAACAATAATGACTGCATCAGACCCTTACGTTAGAGTCTTGTGAAATGCATTTATTAAGTTCGTGAATAGATTTTGAGACTTTCCGCGATGCTTTCAAAGAAATTTTTACGCGATTTTATGTAAGAACTGACACCCCCCCCCCCAAATCATGCTGCAACAAAAGTTAGCAACGGGTCCATTGTATCGGACGTGCTGGAGAGTAGTTAACTAATGGTACTTGACTGTACAATTTAAAAACTAGATAAATGAAAATGAAATGAAGGCGCATCTATAAAACTATAAAAGTAAAAGACTAATCGGTCGAATGCGGAAAGTTTTGGGTGGAGTGTTTGAATAGGATATAGCTTTGATGGGGCTCTTTCAAACTTTTGCTATAGGGAATTGAAAATAAATTTGATTTCTTGCATAAAAACCTGTAAAAATGACGATGAGTACATTAAAAAAATCACGAAATTCACTCTCAGAATCGGGCTTAATGGCGGAGAGACGCAGATATATCATGGGAGATTCCCATCTAAACTCAGACATACCTCTGTGTCTCCGTAGAGAAAGTGACATAATAGACAGGAATCTCCAATGATACCTGCGTTGAAGCGCCACAACGAACTTACCTTAACAGCAGTCACGTGAGTTTAATACTGAATTTTAAACTTTCTTAGTGTAATTTTCGTGATTTTCGCTTGTTTTTATATCTGATTAGACTATCCATTTGCTCCCGTAAAAGTTTGCAAGAGCTCCATTGCGAGTCGGAAAATAGTTACCTATTCTCGCGTGACTGCGACGTTTAAGTCTACCTTGGAAAATGAAGGCGCACTCATCAGTTTCTTGTATTCCATAAATATAACCTTAAAGTCTTCAAGAATCTTGCGAGTTCTTTGATCTGTTGATTTGTTTCAGGCACAAGTTCCATTTTGGAAATCGAATTAAATGAGCATCTCTTCTAAATATGGCTCTGAAAATAAATAAATAGAGGAGTTCAGAAAGGTAAACAAAGACGGAAAGCGAGAATTCGGACAAATCTCGTTGTGTTTACATCGGAACGCTGGACTAACCAAGACTAACCCGTTCCGTTGTGTTCCATCACTTTACATGCATAAAAAAAATTAGCCTAATCATGTGATATGCGAGTTCCAGTGTGCGAAGTGACAAAGGCGCCAAGGGGGCAATAGAAAATGCCTCGAACCGGCTAACAGCTGCTTGGAGGATTTTCACCGCACTTCCGAGGTCGTTCCGTTAAAACCAAGCCTTTCTCCTCAATACAGCCGAGTAACGTCGACTGCATACGCAGTGTTCTTACGCTGTTACATTTACATTACACCGCAGAGTAACGAAATACACCTTTGCTTGCCGCGCTGCCTGTGACGTGACGTTGAGAATACGTGGTGTGCTTAAGGTATTCCGTAGCCTGTGCTGTGAGTTTATATCTGCATTTGATGCTGCTTGGAAAGGATGCTTTTTCCAAACTCATGAAATAATTCATTTACAAGACGGTGGCGCATTTTTTGAGTGTGCTTGCGGAAAGATTTGGCATATCGGAGGATGAGAAAATGTAGTCGGACCTTCGTGTCTGCGGGTCGTTGGTGGATCTCCGAGAAAGTGGAAAAATGCCCTCTCGCGGTCGAACATACAGGAGGAAAAGTAGAAAAATGAGATAAAAAAAAAAAAAAAAAAAATTACCGTTAACGCCATTGAAAGCTGATAGGAAAGTGTCCATAGCAACATATTAAGGACATGGTGGAGGACACCCCGCGAGCCTTAAGGTCGAAGACCCCTGGCTCCTGAGGCCCCCCTTCAATTTATACAATAAATGAGAGGGTAAGAGGATGACCCCCCTCCCCCATTGCTTGTTAAATTTGGCAACCATGTGTTTCCTCCCTTATTTGAATCCATGTACAACAATTGATTATTGGTGAAGCACTGCTTCACAATCGAATCGATTGTTTTATATATAATCAAACGGAGGAAACACATTGTTTAAAAATTGCACAAACCATCTCTGGCTCGAAGGCGGCTGTTGCGTTCTCCATTGGACTCCAGAATACTATGATCTTCAATTCCGTTAGATGAATTTGAAGATGAGGAAGGAACCAAGGGCTTTGTATCATCTAGAAACCGCAAGCCCACTCCTTCTCACCCACCCAGCTCACGCAATCACGCATCTCGAATAAATCAGAACTTAAAGACAACTTTACTGTTAGTATTGCTCGATTACCGAATGAGAGTGGAATGGGTCGTGGGTCGCGGGTCGCGGGAAACTTGACTTGGTGTAAATCGACTATGTTGCCAGATCAGTGGCGCGGCGGTTCCCGAATGAATCGATATCTCTCCCATATGGGAAAGCAACGATCATACGGGAGCAGAGGCGGACTGGGCCCACTGCGGGAAAACGGGAAATGTCATAGTCGATCGGGCCGCGAGAAGAATATACAAGGGAAGGAAAGGGAGAGAGGAAACTAAGGAAAGGCATGGTTTACAAGTAAGAAATGGAAAAATTGAGAAAAAGATGAACATACTCACAGAACAGACAAGCTTTAGTAGATCCCGAACCGTGTGTTCTGATCTAAAAGGAAGGCAGGGAGGAATGGGGTCAAATTATGTTGACCTATTAGTAAAGGATATTTGGGAAGTAGCCGACACCTTGCATCGTTGCCAAGTCTACTGGAAAAAAAATATTATTTAATTGTTTTGCATGTAAGTTGGAGTGCGGTTTAGCGTTTTTTGCCCTGCGAGGTTGTCAAATATCGCTAAAAAAAAGATTTTGGTTACCGCTACTATGTTGCCAATTTTAATGTGCTTCCAAGGTTGTCTAACAGAACCGAAAAAAGTTGTTTCCTTTACATTCTATGCGAGATTGTCAAATATCACTGAGAGAAAGATCTTGGTTAACATTTCCATGCCGCATGCCGGC